>OY759262.1:47469277-47471777 GCA_963662155.1 Lamellibrachia columna | reverse complement strand
CACTCCTGCAAGATATCCGAGACAGCTTCGATCATCTAATTCATCTAATCTACTTTTTGTTCTCAGTGTTAAGACAAATGTCGGAACTAGAGCTTTTTCAGTTGCTGCACCGACTCTGTGGAACTCACTCCCTGTTAGTGTTAAGTATATAGGAAACATAACAACATTTCGCCGTAAACTAAAAACCCACCTGTTTAAACTTGCGTATCCTCCATGGCTCCCCAGCGCACCAATCTAACTGTTTACAATTGGAGCTGCTTATCGACTATGAACTGCTTAACCCCTTTTGTTTTGGTGCGCTGCCGAGCTTGGGTCTCCCGAGGATTTTAGCGCTATAAAAGTATGTTACATATTATATTATTATATTATATTGTAGTCCGATACATACTTAAATCTGCATCCTCAACTGATTTAGCCTTTCGGGAATCCGGGACGTTGATGTCCTAATATATAGTGTGAGAATAGTTTAAATAATATCCGCAGTCTGTTTACTTAAAATTGTTTTACTTTTTTCCAAATCATCTAAAGAATTTAATTTAGTCATTAGATCGGGTAAGGTTCAAAATAGTGGATACCCAAAGCAGTAAACACTTTATGGGTTGAAGGTTGATCATGGGCGTGACTTCTATCCTCTCGCCGATCACACGACAAAGACGTAAACTTTCACCAAGGGCGAATATGATACTTGGTTGGTTTGAATTTTCGCAAAACGAATTTCAAATGAAACGAGCAAAAATACAATTGATGAGGCACCTTAACATAAGCCCACACGTTGATGTTGACTTGACATTAACAGGGGACTCGCAGCTGCAACACTTTGTAATTGTATTTTTTTTGCACAGATGGTGTATATCTTAAATAAATATCTAGCTAGAAATGCTTAGAATTAAAACAAGCATAGACGGTGTCATTCAATCGTTTCCTCTCGAGAGGTCATTGGTAGATTTGAAGCCCACATAAGGATTCATTGTCTATGTGTGTTGGCGATAGAATATGAAATAAAGCAACGCAGATAAACGCTGAAAATATTCATCGTGCATCACTGAAAGTAATGTGTCGCTGTTCATAAGTATTGTACAAACAGGAAACTAATTATCCGGAAAAGCAAAACAAAAACCTCGATGGAACGGAGTCCGCTTCTGGAACGAAGAACCTCACGCAACATAACATCGACTTCATAGAATATTATACGTCAAATGGTGATTCTGATTAATTTTCAGTACAATATTATTGTCATTCGAAGAAATGTTAATCAGTATTACGCATTCTCAATGGGTGATTTGATATCCCGGTGTGATTGTGAATTATAAATGAACTGCGTGAGGACGGATGTGAGAAGATCGGGGGAGGATGAAAGATGGAGATGGGGCGGCCGATAGGAAACTACTGAAAGATAGAACAGAAAGGGTGCCTCGACAATACTTTACCTGACCCCTTGAGGTTGGGATCTAATCAGAACCATCGCGCTGTCAGTTGTAGGTTTGCTAACTAATGAACCGTCGGTATGAAGCTACACACGACTTATGTAATTAAAACATCGGAAAATAATATTAAACCATGACGTGTTGAAGTAAATCATAATCGTTATCAACATGTTACTCCTGATTGTATCAATGGCTCGAGTCGCACGTTTGAGTAACATACATCTTGTCACACACTCCACCGGTGGCGCCACTAAAAACTTCACCACTACCACAACCTTCACTAATTTGGATATTCTGATTCTGCACATCTTTATTTCAATTGGTAATCTCCTAATTTTTTGTCTCAAGAACTGCGTCAATTGCATACACTTTTGGATAGTGTCTGTATTGAAAATGTGTATGCAAACACAATAACATTAGTTTTTGTTTGAAACTATGTCACGTTACTCAATTTCTTGTTGCAATGACGTAACAAGTCGTGAACATCAATGACGTTGCCATGCCAACCATTTCTTTATACCACTCCGCAATTGTTCATTCTGAATTTATGATCAAGTTGTGGAAGTATTGAAATGCCGGGTGACGCCACTGTCGGGAGTGTGATATCTTGTTAACAAATGAATGCTACAAAGCAGAAAGTGAACAACATAATGTTGCAAAACGGTCATGATATTCTACCAAGTAAACGTTTCACGCGTGATGTTGATTTACTGGTTCAAAGAGGTGCTGAGATATTAAAGAATGCTCTAGAGAAATTGGGCACGAAATTTGCGCAGTTTGAAACCATTCATGTTACTGACTCATCAGGGCCACCTTAGTCGACCCACTGCAGGGTGAAGGCCTTTTCGTGTTTGCACTACTTTTTCCTGCCTTGAGCAACACACATGCAATCGAGTCCTCATGGGAGGCATTTGGCAGAATTAACAGAGCCACTTTTGCCATGACTCATGTGGTTGAGAGATGGAGCCTCAGCAGGTTACACATATGCCTGCAGTGTGGGGTCTGTTACTTCCTCTGGCACAGACATCAGGTAGAAAAGACCAACGGCTTTTATTGTCTCTTCCTAAAGACACAGG
>OY759262.1:47371777-47464277 GCA_963662155.1 Lamellibrachia columna | reverse complement strand
AACAGATTATGGCCTAAACTGGTAGCCTACAACTGTTTGCTTAACATGGTGTTTCCGACTGGGAAAAGATATTGCTTGTTGCCTTTGGGTATCATAATATCAAGTTAATTATGTCTACCACAATACAAGTGAATTGTTGGCTTCGGATCATCTGAAACCAGTTCAGGCCAATATAGCTGACCAAGAGATCAGTTAATTTATGTATTTGTCTCATGGCTTCAAATAATCCTGTCATTGGTAATGTATGTATGGTTAATTGAAGGGTTCAATAGCTGATATACATGTAAGTGCTTATGTTGCTCCTCCCCTTTATACATATAAACCAATCAACATCAAGCATTGCACTTAGCTATTCATTGATATACGTAACATGAACAGTGTGCTCAATTAATATGGTCATCATTACATTGTATTAACTATGTATTATTACCACTTTTTAATGTAAACATTGCACCATCATTTATGGTTCATGTCATGATGCTGTGTGCAAAATAACAATAAATATACGGTCATTTTCATAGCAGTTATTTTTTTGCACCATTTATGTTTCATGTCATTTGTGAGAAAGAAAAACATAACAGTAAACACACGGTCTTTTTTCCATTTCTTGAGGTAGAGCCAAATATTTAACGAAAGCATAAAAAGTATTTGGGAAAGTACTTGCCAAGTCCAAGTACTTTGACGGTTAAGTATAAGTACAAGTACTGCACTCAGCGAAATGGCAAGTACCAGTTCAAGTACAGTACTTGTTGTATTTAAATATACAAGTACTTGAGTACTTGAATCCATACCTGATGAGAAGAGGTAGAACAAGGAAGAGATTGAAAAACGATTAAGTGAAAATCGAACAAAGCATCATAAGATATTTGAAGGTGTACGAGAAGTGGTCGAGCAAGGAAGAGATTGGACAGAGCCTCAGATGAAGCCTAATAAGGCAATACAAAGATATATCACACCGTGTTAGAAGAGGTCGAGCAAGGAAGAGATTGGACAGAGCCTCAGAGGAAGCTTAACAAGGTAATACAAAGATATATCACACCGTGTTAGAAGAGGTCGAGCAAGGAAGAGATTGGACAGAGCCTCAGAGGAAGCCTAACAAGGCAATACAAAGATATATCACACCGTGTTAGAAGAGGTCGAGCAAGGAAGAGATTGGACAGAGCCTCAGAGGAAGCCTAACAAGGCAATACAAAGATATATCACACCGTGTTAGAAGAGGTCGAGCAAGGAAGAGATTGGACAGAGCCTCAGAGGAAGCCTAACAAAGCAATACAAAGACATATCACACCGTGTTAGAAGAGGTCGAGCAAGGAAGAGATTGGACAGAGCCTCAGAGGAAGCCTAACAAGGCAATACAAAGATATATCACACCGTGTTAGAAGAGGTCGAGCAAGGAAGAGATTGGACAGAGCCTCAGAGGAAGCCTAACAAGGCAATACAAAGATATATCACACCGTGTTAGAAGAGGTGGAGCAAGGCATCGGACGATATTTGTGAAGTTTTGTCAGAAGAGATCGAACAATGATATGTGCATTGTATAAGAAGAAATTGGATTTGTTATCCGAATATGTCCGTTCATCTTCTTCTCTTCCATGGCATTCCCGTAGCAGGCCTCGTATGATGTCAAACACTCTCATGCAATTCCGCAATGTATGAAACTGATATGGGTTAACGTGTGCAGGGATATGCGTTCGTGCGATGGAAGGGCTCACCTAGATGGTTTCCACTATTATTCAGTGTAGTCGACGATTCGTCCGGTTCGTCCCGGATGATGTCGAAGTACAGCGGCGGCGCCGGCGACGGTGTTTGCTGCACGACAGCTTCAACAGGCATCGGGACGCGTGCAACATCCGGTGTACTCTCCGGTTCCGCTTCAGAGGGCGCTGCGAACGGCAGTTCCGTCATCTCGTAGGCAGGTGGCGGCGACATGGCTCTCGCGAGAACGTGCGTTGCTGTGTCAAATGGTGAGACTCTCAGGCGACTGCGCGGAAATCACGATGTTGCTGTGGAAGAGCGAATACGACTTCGATTATGACGACATCAACAAAACAGTGGACTCCGCTTAACAGAATCACGGATAACAGAATCAGCCGTTTAATAGAGACATATATAATATAGTAGTATATACATGCATGTATATATATATATATATATATACATGCATACATAAATATATTATATATAAATATATATATATATATATATATATATATATATATATATATATATATATATATATATATATATATATATATATATATATATATATATATATATATATATATATATATATATATATATATATATATATATATATATATATATATATATATATATATATATAAATATATATATATGTATATGTATATATATATATATTTACATATACACTACGCTATATCACTACGCCACTGCCTCGAAACGTATAGAGTGCATTGGATCACGTTTTAGTAGTAGTAATGATCATAAGACGGACTGTTCAGGTGTAATTCATTTACTTTAATAAAACATTACTAGTAGTGCTACATTATATTATGTTATCATTGTTCAATCATACCCGTTTTCAACACACTATTCAGCAAACGTTATGCTGCATATTACCCTTTGTTGTGCATTAGAGTAAAGGGTTTTCAAACTTTTATGGAACAGTACCTATTGGTGAAAAAAATTCCCCGATTTTGTCGCGGAGCAAAGACATCCCGGGGGGACGCTGCACGAGAGGAGGGTGAGGGGAGGGGAGGGTGCGAGCGGGTGGGAAGGTTTTGGCGGGAAGGCCAGATGACGGAATATACTGACATCAAAACAGACATCATGACACGTCCAACAACTTGGCCAGCTACCTCGGGAATACTTCCCTGAAATTGGCCAATGATTGGATACGTAATTTTGAAGCGGCAGAATCACTCATGTGTCTGCTCTTGGCCAACACATTTTTATTATGATGAATATCAGCTAAGAGCGGGCTTTAGTCCAAAATAAAAACAAAACGGCGAATGAGAGAGAGACTTCGAATGTAAATATAACACTAAAAGTAGCTATAATAAGGATGAAAAAAAAATTATCATTTTATATTTATAATATACTAGTTTTATATTTATAATATACTAGACTGTACATGACTGTACTTGAAGAGTACTTGATATTTTGTCAAGTATATTTGGCTTAGTACTGATCATTTCAAAACCCCACTTACAAGAACAATTACAGAATATTGCACAAGTATGCCTACTTGATCCTAACCTTAAAGTCTTGTGAGAATCTTCCATGACATCCGACACAACGAACCTCCTCCTTTATATTAACTATTAAATAAATGTTGTGAAAACCCAAACCTACCTAGTATCCACTGCAACATGTTAGCTCGTTTGTGCAAATTTGTTATGTAGTTTTTGTGAAATCATCAGACAAACTATTACATTAGTTAATGCTTGTTCAAGCATTAACTGAAGTGAAAATCGAAATGCTGAAAAATAACGATTTTCTTCCTTTGTAAAATGTTGTAACTTTGACATGTGATCGGCGAGAGGATGGAGGTCACGCCTATGATCAGCATTGACCCACACAGTATTGGCCATTTTGGAAATCCACTATTTTGATCCTTACCAGATCTAACGACTAACATAAATTTTTTCGATGATTTAAAAAAAAAATATTTTTTAATAAACAGACTGCGCACGTTACTTAAACTAGCCACACGCTACACGTCTGGACATAAGTGAAACGGATTCGCGACGGGTTGAACCATCTGAGGAAGCAGCTTTAAAACTCCCTCCTCGGTTAAATGAGCCCATCCGCGAACCAGGTTCGTTGAGTATGAACAGCTTAAGTAATATGCGCAGTCGGTTAAATTAATAAGCGCGGACATTTGTTAAAATCATCGAAATTATTGACGTTGATCGTTAGATCAATCATTTGCAACAGTATGAATAGCCTTATACAAATTTTTTTTTTAGATGGACCATTTTGTAATTTTTTCAGGGAATTTTCCCCGGATCCTTGAAAAATAATTTAACAGTTTGTCCGATGATGTCTAAGGGAATGTCCGTGTATGACTGGTAGCTGATAACTCAGATATCACAATAAACCATTAGTGTGGGCGGCGCGGTAGATCGGAGATTACACAGCCGGACTGTCAATGGAGAAGACCCAAGTACGAGTCCACCCGCTGCAGTTTCGAAACTTGGGCAATGTAATTTAACTCACATTACCTGTATCTTTCAGAGAGACACGAAAAGCCGTTCGTTCCTTCTATCCCGTGTCTATGAAAGTAAAACTTGTTCCACATAGGGGGAAATGTGCCACCTGCTGTGGGTTTTAACTCTCAACCACATGAGTGACGAGAGATGCGTTCATTAAATGGCACAGTCGATGCTGCCAAATACCTCGCGCGACGACACGATTGAACGAAATAAACCACTATTATTTCTTACCAATTCCCGCTGTTCGACACATTTATTTAGCATGGCACATGAAACATTTTAAAGATCTCAAACGATACAGATCCTAATTAATAAGCAAATGTTGAATACAACGGATTACGTAACGTTTGTAAGCCATACCTCGTTGGCAGTAGACTCTGCGGAACATCATGGATTCATTACGACGTCCTCTTGCACTGTCTCGTAGCGTATTCAGCCGCATCTATCCGTACACAAATAGTACTATCTAGCTTCCTTAATCTGTTGGTACTGATAGTGTAAGTGCAAGCAAAGAAGACGGACGAATTGCGCTTTGTGAAGACAACGACAGGCTGAAGACAATCTACAATCGACCTGAAATGGACACTTCGCTTGCACAGTGGTGGAGCAGATCGATGTCGCTGGTTGGTTACCTTTCAAGTCATTAAACATTTAGGCGTTAATTAAATGTAGACGAGGAGCCACGCGCCATTGATTTTTCCATGCACGAAACTTTTATGTACAGCAGGCGTACCCTTGTGAGTTTAGCAGTGTTGTGTTTGCTACGTGTGCGTGCGTGCGTGCGTGCGTGCGTGCGTGCGTGCATGCGTGTGTGAGCGGGTGCGGGCAGTCACGCGTGGGCGATTGTGTTTGTGCACGCTACGACGCTTTTTGTCGTAGACAAACAATACTTTAATGTCGGTAGATGTGTAATCATCCCATGTGACGTTCACATCACGCACAGTTTGGTGTTGTTTGTCGCTTTTTAGGGTTTTTGGTGTTGTACGTTTAATTACTTACTCGACCATCTTCGCTCAAACTGGACTTTCCAGGTGGTCCTCTAAACTTCGTAATTTTGTTGCTTTTTATCTCCAACTGAATCAGGTTTTACCGGTTTATTTTCCCTTGAGTATTCCACCCCAGGGCTTGTTCCGTGACGGCGGTAGTTTCTTTCTGGAGGGTACAACCTATACAGATCCATTTCCATCTTTTTATCTATTTCCTGATATTGTGCTGCCCTGCCCTCCCCATGAGCTCTTTGTAAACGTGTCTTGCCATTTAATTCTGAGCATGTATCTTGCATTATAAAATAACTAATTCCCCTACCCATATTAGTATTAACAAAAACCATGTTGTAAAGTATTAAACAGGAACACGCTTTTCACATTGGATTAAGGATTGCGTTTATATTTCTTGCTGAGAATGATATATGTATGTATGTATGTATGTATGTATGTATGTATGTATGTATGTATGTATGTATGTATGTATGTATGTATGTATGTATGTATGTATGTATGTATGTATGTATGTTATAATGTATGTATGTATGTATGCACGTACGCAAGTATGCACGTACGTTCGTATGAATGTATATTCGTATGCCTGAACATAAATAACAACTGAAAGGAAGAAAAGAAAGTGAAAGCTAAGTTGCAGGAACTAAAAAGCAACCGAATTCATTAGAATGCAATGGGCTGTTTTCAAGAGCTGTTGTTATAAGAAGCTCCAGGAAAAGGCCACTTGTTGCACGAGCGTCTCTAGAAGTTAGTGGCTAATGTAGGGCTCGTGTTTGAGCATTATCAATCTGTACATTTGAAGTTTCGACGATGGGGGGATTTCCCATGGAAGGCATTGATCTGTTTTTCTGGTTGAAGTCATATCCTTCATATACACTGTTTACATAAAATGTCAGTCCAAATTCGACTTTTTGTTTGCCATTATTTGGAAACACCTATTACACGAGAATCAATACCATTTTCCACAATATTGAAATCGTCTTTTACCATGCCCCTGTAATTTAAACATCTGTATTTAGTACGGCTCAAAATGTGGTCGCACTCCAACGCTACACTTGAAATCTTGCCTGCCTTTAGTATCGCTGTCCACCACCAGATTACTCGATGTAATGTCAACCCATGGTTACCGCATTTATCATATGCTACCTCCAGGACTACTCAAAGATTTGTATTTCTTGTGAATAATTAATGTTACCCTTGCATACATGTCCACTGCTCACACATTTTTTACAAGGATAGCCAACTGTGTAGGTCTTCCATTCCATATGTTTACTCCTAACTTCCAACGTCTTCCTCCTTGAATATTTATTGTAGACGACCATTATTCAACATCATCGAACATGTATGGTTCTATAATTCTGCCCTGCTCCATATTATTGGCATAGTGGACTTTCATTGTCCCTACCAGCAGCTGGCTGTCCCAATCCGATCTGCATAGTTTATGTCCGTGTGCATTACGGTGGACCCACTTTGTCCCAATCCCAATCCCAGGGAGCCACCCAATACTTTGCCCGCATGCCATCCTTGATAATTGATCTAACCGACCCCCTAGACACGTTTTAGACTTGAGTTGAATGGATTGACATACACACACTTTATCGTGTAACGTACGCATTGTTCTATGATTTAGATTAATTCATTAACATATCTGATTCATAGATTACTGGGACCTCTCAAATTCTACCATTTATCTAAATATAGCGTTTTAAGATGTCAAAATATATACCCTAATAACCCGATCAGTGTTATTTGTGATTTGATACCCTAAATGCGTTGTGTGCGTTAACGTGATTGGTCACCGAAAACATACCCATAAAACGTGGGATTTGTCTCAATGATGATATACTGGCAATGTATTGAGTACCCACGCCCCGGGGTCCCGACCAATCATTTTACCTACCATCCGGAAACATTATTTATGGTAGCAACGAAAATTACACCGTGACAGCCTCTCATTTCTTAAAGTTCGTGGTTAGCTTCCTTAATGCCAAGTTTCTCACGAATATGCAAGTTTACTTGCCTTTCAATCAACACACCGTCACGTGAAATCACATTGCGGCGGCGTCTCACGTCTTCCGAATAAGTGTTTCCCTTCCTTTCTGTTACCTTTTTTCTTAATGGTCTACCTATTTATATTACCTTTTATACAGTTACCTATACGTTCCATAATTTCTCAAACCTTAATCACTGGTCTCAAATTCGCCTACTCCAAGTAACTTATTTGTTGTGATGTGTTCTCTGCTATAAAAAGTTAATTTATGCAAATACCACAATAAGAAAGTAAATACAAATTAAAATACAATTTATTAGAGACATGCGAGCATCTTACTTCACGGACAATCTTGATGTCCCTCCGTATAAAAAAGTCAAAGTTATGTTTCTACAACACATTAACCGTCGTTGACATGAAAACACAGATCACCTAGTTTGACTGTATTTCTCTATCGTCACCGCCGCGTCTTCTCTTTCAAACTCACGCATCACTGCGGTGATGCTTTCGAGGTTGACATTAAAGCAGTCTAAGGCATTCAGCAGCAGCTCGGTTTGACCTCCAATGGGGTCCAGATACGGAATCATGTCGTCCAGTCCCATGATACTCGCCAGGTGGCGCCAGTCTCGCCCGTGCAGTTTATCAATTGGGTTCAGTAAGATGGCGAGCTCCATTTTCAGCTTGTGCGGTATCACGAATTCTTTAGTCGTCGGCTTTTTGAAGTCGCTGTGTGATGCAGAAAACGAAAATTATGTTTCCTTGTCTTACTAGCATATATACTATTCCAACACGTGACAGTTTCCTTGTCTTACTAGCATATATACTATTCCAACACATGCACATAGTTCTTGTTTTATGCATCTTCTCATACACAATATATCTTATTGTATTATACAATACTGGCATTACAGGAAATTGTATGTCTTACTGTTTTACATGTTAAGTGTATATGATAATTTACTTTTGTCCTGTCTCCACTAGCGTGGTCAGGGTCATAGTAACGCGGTCAAAACGAAAATCGCAGTGACGTCAACAAGATGTGAACTGACCGACACCTAACGACCAAGCAGAAAACTAATCCTGCCAGTCTGGGTCTGATTTAGCGTCCATCTTATATTTTTACGGCCGTCTACCGAATACAAATTAAGCAGATGCTCACAAAAGCAGTTGTTGTTATGCTACGTAACGTGGTAGTAATGCGCGATCATTAGTTGGATCAATAATAAAAATTTATGTGTTTCTAGCATAGATTATGTATATATGTTGCACATGAAAAGGAACGTATTTATTTTACTGCGATAGCTTATATAGAACGTAAACTTTATAAACATCTTCATGTAAAGCCCATGAAATGTAAATGACACAAATTAAGGTTGTATGTTGTTTTCCACCATAAAGTGCATTAAGAAAGAATCAAATTTACCGACGTCGGATACTGTATCGAACAGTCATTTCTAACGTACCTGAAGCTGTGCGTGTTGTCGCGACTATCAGGCCGAGGCTTCATCATTTTGTCGACACATCCACGAAGCACGTTCACGGTGTACGCGTGGTCGGTGGCCTCCTGGTCCGGCAAACCGACAACCCCCGTCCGACGTCGGCTACTTTTCGAACGTTCCTGTTGGTGTACAATACGCTATATATATATATATATATATATATATATATATATATATATATATATATATATATATATATATATATATATATATATATATATATATATATATATATATATATAGCGTATATATATATATATATATATATATATATATATATATATATATATATATATATATATATATATATATATATATATATATATATATATATATATATATATATATATATATATATATACTGCCGAGTTTGGAACGTTGCTCAGCAGGAAGTGAGTTTTGGACACTCGTGAAGGAGGATGAGAAACCTATCCACGCACCCGATATGTGAGCATGACGCAGAATGCTCAGGATAAATTGGACGCAGAGAAAGGCTAATATCAAGGCCAGATAAAACGTTGGGGTCAACGTCTGTTATTTTCCAACAGTAGAAGAAAGCTGGCCTTTGGAAAAAAGAAGACCCGAGCGTCACACACTTAGCAGAACATAAGAAAAGTGGGATTTAACAATGGATGGGCTGACCTCAAGCATTGTACAGACCGTGGAGTGACATAGCAATAGCGAAACTACACAGATGCCAACCGCCTAACTGAGATTATGGCTACACATCATCATCAGTCATCATTATCAGTCGCCTGGTGTGACAGACCATAGTTCTGATGTTGACCCTTGTTGTGGCCGGTAGAACCAAACCACTGACCTTCTTCACTTCGTATGTGACTTTGACATCTGCAACTTGGTCTTCTTCGTTGCCGTCCTGTTGTGCAACGCGAACCACGCATTTGAAATAGGGCGCCAGGTCACCAGAAGGAGTGACGTCAAACACGCAGCTGGGTCTGCTATTTCGCCACACCTTCATAAAGGACAGTGTCTGAAACACGAAAATAAAGTCGTAACAGCGGTGCTAAGCATGACAGCTATTTAGGCCGGTTTCCAAGAGCGACAAATTGTCCAATTTGTCGACCGATGCAGTGTCATGGTGCAAGATTCGTAGGTCGCGTAATCCCCGCGAAACCGATTGGCCAATGTGTGGCTACGATTGTGTCGACGGAATTGGAACTGGTCACAAGTTGGCCGACATTTGGACGCGATTTTGATGCTGTGGCCAATCAACGACCGACAACAGCTGCAACGTCGGACCTTTCATCAAAACTCCAAGCCGGAGTGCCGGTCGCATCTACGCATTATCAATTTGTGGCTACGATTGTGTCGACGGAATTGGGACTGGTCACAAGTTGGCCGACAGTTGGCCTCGATTTTGATGAAGTGGCCAATCAACGACCGACAACAGCTGCAACGTCGGACCTTTCATCAAAACTCAAAGCCGGAGTGGCGCGAGTCAACATCTAGGTCGCATCTACGCATTATCATGTGACAAGATCGACTAATCGGGGTACAAATCACTCGTATAAGCCGGCCTTTATACTCCTATCCGCCAACATTTGTGAATGAATATGATTGTTAAAAAAACAAAATAAACTGACAAATATCGCAGAAGGGCGGGTTACACATCAATGAAAACTTGTAGAGCTCTCGATAAGCCAATGGCTTCCTTGTCCACTTGTCGTCTGTGTCTTTGCTTTGGAAGGAAATCTTGTTAAATTCAAATATGGAGAGAAATTGACTGCAAAATGTCTGAAGTGGTGTCCCAACGACAACCTCTGTTAATCGACAGGTGAAAGCAGTCACCAGCGAAGTTATCCCGGGGACCAATAACAATAATTGTCACAAAGCTTGTGTCGAAATCATTGTAAATGTTGTGATTTTTCCTGCTTACTTTTAGCAGTAATGACTTAAACGTTTACCAGGGTCCCTGATTTTCCTTGCACGTTATGTACACAAAATTGGCATCAAAGCTTGTGCTCAGAAGAAAAAATTCCTTATAGTGCAAGAAACCATGGTTACTGTGGTCTTGTTGCTGACGCAATATGCATAAAAACTTATTTCAAATAATAGACATAGTAGAAATAGATAGTACATTACATTAAAGAGGTTAAAATATATTGGCACTAAACAATCAGGGTCGGCTACTTGAAATGTTGATTATTCATTTTGGTCAATGAAAAAATATATTTTATTATTAAATTAATACTGTTACAGTAAATGACAGTATGACTTACTCAAGCCTCCAAAATTAATTACTCACCATTTTGGATTTTCCGTCAATCTGCCAACATGCCTTCAATTCATCGAGGGATACGTCAATCTCCTTCCCGTTGTAGTAGAGGAAGAAAGGTTCGTTTCCCAACTGATTTCCGTAGCCACTGTTTACACAATTGAGGCGTAGCAGCTGCGATGATATCACATAAAATATCAAGTAAAATCTTCATCACAGAAACTGACAGGCTCATATGTAACACCGATGTTGAATGTTCACCAAAATGATTTGTTTACTCGCCGGCTTAATGGGATATCATTTGTAATGCACAAAAATCAGTATAATAGTTTTATTATTGCAACAGCTCGCAGCTGCTTATCACAATGACGGGATATTGAATTAATGGTAGGCCTATAAACTGGATATTGGATTAATGGTAAGCCTATGTACGTAAGCAAAGTCGAAGGATTCAAAACATTAATGAAGCATCTATAGAAGCTTAGGTGTCAAGACTGGTAACATAAATCCGTAAGATTGCAAACGAACCCGTAAGATTATTAATGTTGGTTTGTTTGCCGTGCACGCTCAAAAGGTGATGCTGGAGTCGACGTAAGGCGACGCTAAAACATGATTGTACTCCACTGTCGTCCGCCGTGCTTTGACATTGACGCGTTATACAATTATGTTAAACTGGCATGGCTGACGCGACTTGAAACATCAGTACATTTGTACTTTCATCAACCCACTGTCATTCACATCACTCGCATTGACCTTGGGGGTCAACTATTTGATCAAATAACATAAATGTGCATCCGGGTTTGTTTTATCTGAAGCTACCATTGGTGGAATATCAAAACGATATTACTTACGTCCATTGTGACCAGTTCGTTGTCAACGCAAATCACACGAAGGTTCAATAACTTCGAGTCGGACCCAAGTTTGGCAAACACCATGGCGCTGATGTCCTTCGACTGTTGATATGGAACACACAAAATGATTGTCATACAAACAAAGAAACCATATACGAAGCAGCTATTCAACAGAAGAAGAGTCGGTAACTTCCACCAGCCTGCCCAGCAGCCAATGGCTTCCTTGTCCACTTGCCATCTGGGTCTTTTCTTTGGATGGCAATCTTGTTAAAACACAGAACGACAACTATTTAGACAAACTTTACCACGCAGTACAAAGCAAACACGACTAAACAGCGATCACCCCAACCACCAAATCAACACACCAAACTGGAATAATTCAGGCATTCCGTCAATACCATAGCGGTATGTTGCTATCTGCGTGGTATGTTCGCCGTGTCTTTACCTGCATCTGATCGGGTGTGTCTTTACACACGACGGTTACGAGACAGAAGCGATTGAGAACCACCAGACATCGTCTCTCGTCGCCGAAGCCGAATGCACACGAGCTGGCTTCGTGCTCCGTCCACGTCGTCGGCTGTCCTACGTCCGTCTCACTACACAACACTGTCAAGTGGCACATCTCGTTCTCCGTATAATACGCGTTGTAGCCGAATGAGAGCGCCACTGGTCGCCGGAAGCGAGTGCCGTGCGGCAGGCAGTGGATGACGGGACTGGCGAGACTATGTTTGCCGTCGAGCGCCGGGTGGTCGGCGGCGTTCTGACTGACGCCGATGATGATGTCCTGAGGTTTGTCGACGGCGTTCTCCGGCACGCACATGGTGATGTTCATCACCTGCAGGACGCCCCCTGTCGGTCCAATGGTGAACTTCCACAGGAAGCGACCGTCGGCGTCGCCGTCGCCGTGTAATGCTGGCATCGGTTCGTAATGGCGGAACTGGGCTGTTGGTAAATGACACAGATAGATCGTAGTAGTATATTTGACAACTAATCGCACCTATACACTGTTCTAAAGTGGCTAGCTATACTATTGATGTTCAGAAGCCTGAAACGGTGGTGTTATTGTCAGTGACGTTCGATACCAACTATTTCTGGAGGAGGGAACTATCTTACCGCCATGTTTAATTTTTTTTTTCGTTATTAATTCGACAATTAACCTGTTAGTGTATAACAGCCTACATCGTGAAATAGTGAAGTATCTAGCCATCAGTTTGTATTGTTCCCCAGTTTACAACTATATCTGATCAAATTCCCGACTCTGGCTAATCGTTTCTTCATAAGCAACTAACCAGCAGAAGTGGCAAGTTTTTTGTCAGTTAACCGGTAACATTTTGTCTGATTAATTTTTATATGACTATTAAATTGTTCAACGTTGATTACGTAATTGCAATACCACTATTCCAGCGCATAGCTTCCAACAGACGCGAGTGCAATAGCTTCGGTGCGCGTCTAGTAGTTTCTCACACGTGACGCAAGCTAATAAATATAGTGCTATGTTTTAGACAAGTGCGGTAGGTAGCAACCCATGCTATTGTCTACACGGAAATATTTGAATAATTTATTGATATTTACACATAAATTTCATGCTAAGCTTTATGTAACTGCGTGCCGTCACTCCTGAAAATCTTATGTTATGTTTTCATGCATGGAGGGTTCACTTCTGTTAGGTAGTGGGCTTGTATTGGAAGCTATGTGGTACATGAATATTTATGTCTACTTTGATACTAGCCTAGTTTTAAATCCAGTGAAGATTACGGTGTATTTAAATACTTTCACACAGCCGTGCCGGTTTTTCATTGGTCCCAACAACGACAATACATTGCGCACAAGTAGTTTACCAACTGAAACACAAAACAAAGGTGACCACTAATCCTACTGTGAGTACAATCAATAGAATGTAAATTATGAATTACAAATATTTTAAGAGCCACATATTACTTTTATTCATGTTAGCAAAGATGTAGGTTTTGGACCAGAAATATCAACCGTGTAAACAAATCGACAAAGCAGTTATTATTATGAATAGCAACGTCGCTTTACAATAATCAAATAAAACGATTTGAGATTATAACGTTGAATAGTGCTATTAGACAGTTTCAGACGTAGGTTATTTGCTCTATGTATCGATAATATATACAGCACATATATCACAGTTTTATGCTAAGAAATACTTTAAGGATTTAACACTTATAAAAAATGTACACTAATAAATATATAAACATCTAGCCGTTAAAATATAACCGATATATTCACTTGCGACAACACGTATACACTACATGGATTAACATATATTATTATAATAACAATTTGCTAAAATGCTCTATGTGTACACACTGCTGTGAACGATGCAAAGATCAGCAGATGATTTCATCACCTGATGTAGTCCCACGTACCTGTAGGATAAACTTTTTGGATAACGGTGGCGCGTTGGGGCACGACCACGCTGTAGCGAGGGAGCGGGTACTGGTAGAAAGATTGCCGGGGGTCTGGATGTTTTGGCTTTGTAGATACACGCTTGGGCATTGCGAAACTCGTACACTCGTACACATCCTCGTACTGGTCCGATTGTGGCTCTGACTCCCACTTCACCAGTTGTGGCACATTCTCATAACACTTGTAGTCGTCCCATTGTTGATTTGCGAAATCCATACACTCGTACTGGTCCGGTAGTTGCTGACTTTCATACTCCTCCTGTGGTGGCACTGAGTAATACTCCTCCGATGGTGTCTCTGTAGAGAGCTCCCATGACAGCGTCCTCCCAAACAGGGGAAATCGTCGCAGGAATCCTTTACCGTGCGGCTGTTTTCCCTCGGGTTTTTCTGGGTCTTCGGCCTAATTCAAGAAGACACGGTTTTATTGATGTCAACGGCGTTGGTCTAGATATGAATATGAATAGCAGCGACGTTTGTTTATCATATTGGTCCTGTGTATTCGGACATGTAAACGTCATTTCATCATCAGCTGTTTGAACACATAGGGTACACAAAATTAAGAGAATAATTAACAGATACACTCTCCGAATTGCTATGTATGTGAACGAATTCTGAAGTTTACAAACGATCACTAAACAGTATTTTCTTAACCATGCTATTGTAATTGTACATAAAACGTTGTTGCTAAAATTTGGTGGTTGTCATATCTATAGTACAAATGTGCTTAGTTGGTACCTGCGGCGCATCTGGCCGCTTCACGTGGATCTATGGAACACCGGTTACATAAGACACACAATTCACAAACCATGACTAATAAAAACAGGCACGTCGTTTAGTGTGTAGTTCCCTGTGTGTATTATGTCGCGATATGTAAATGCCAGCGTTGTTATTAATTGTTTTCAGGTTTCACTGGAATTGCTCCCAACCCCGGTTTTGGGTCTATGATAACGGCAACTACAGTGTTGGCAAAATGATTTCTACATAACATGCGCTATATTGAACGTCAACATGTGACGATCAAAATGACTGAGATCAATAACCATCCGACGAACCCGGCTGCCTCGCACCTGGTCGGCGACCGATCGGATCCAGGGGTGTCCATCATGTGCCCGGGCACCCCCCCCCTTCATTTTGGTCGGATTTTGTTTCATCAAGTCAGAGTTAATTATCAAGACACATCGGCTTCCCACGAGGAAGCTGGTGGGAGCCGGTTAAAGTGTGCTGGACATGTGGAAAGAATGGAAGGGAACTGTTCACGTAGAGAGAGGATGCGCTTGGAGTGAAGGGTAGAAGGAGAAGAGAAAGACCGATACTGAGATGGGAGGAATGCGTGAAGAGAGATTTAGCGGGAGTTGGAGGGGAGTGGAGAATGAACGAGGGATAGGGGGAGTGGAGACGGGTGGAGACGGTAGTGAAACGGGATCAGTGACGAAAAATGGAAAAAATGGACGACCGGTATCGGTGCCAGCCTCCCCGGACTACAGGGATAAAGAGGAGAGTGACAACAACACGGCGAGGTGACGTACTCCTGCACTTGTTCCTCAGAGGAGGACATTTCTAACACACAAACGTGGGACATTGCCACAAGTAACTGTCATGCACAAGTTAGCCGATGTCAATGATTTCATTGCCACAATAGGTAACATTATTCAGCCAGGAAATCGAAAACGTTTAAAATGTCGGACCTTTGGCATCGAGATGTTGCGGAATGAAAATGCGTTCTTTCACATAATGTTAATGTTGGTTTATTATTGATGGTTGATGTAACTTAAATGCAAACATTAAAACGACCCATTATGCCTAATTGGGCACAGCTAAAATAATCTCAACGACAAGACACATTTACTGAGATGAGTGATTAGCGACGTGCTAGTTTAGCTTCGGTAAGTTCACGTGTGCCATTGACAAGGTTAAAAACTGCGCTATTTTAAAGAAACGTAACTGTAATATGATAAACGTTCGCAAATTCTACTTGTTAACGGTTTGTATGCACATTATTCTCCATGAATATTATACTCCAGTTGTCGCTTAGGCCGTTAAACAGTGTTTTTGTATGTTTTATGTAATCACTAGTGTTAGCACATTGCTCTTCATTACAGTGTTTACACGGTGTTCCAGATATTTCATTTTAGATAGATATTTCAAGGTAGGGCCTATTTAGTGTGATACACTAGTCATATAGTCCAATATATGTATTAAAATATTATCAGGCCAAAAATATATTACATTGGTATGCTAAATTTTGCCCCAATGGTAAAACTTTATATGTTACAATTTACCCCGCTGACTGACGCAACATGTCACATATCGGGGCAAATTGTAACACTTTATGAGCCCTCATGAAACGTTGTCGTTTAATGTCAATAATAATAAGGTCTGTTTTATCTGGATTAAGCTACAGCTTACTTGATTCCATCTAAAACAAGATATCAATAAGACAATCACTTAAAGTCGAAACAGATTCTTGTGCATTTGATTGTGAAAGTGATATGTAAACCTGTGTGTCAACAGCATACAGGTGATGACTGAGATTATGATTAGTAATGACCTGGCTGAGCGACATTGTATATAAGCTGAACAGAAAGGGGCCAAGGACGAAGGTGTCGTGTGCAAGATAATGTGCCAGATATGTTAATGCTTTGATATCTGTTTGATAAATATGATTTGAACCACCGAATAACTGGGCCACAAATGCCAAAATGTCTACGAAGGCTTTTTAGTAGAAGTGTTGGAAATGGGTCAAGATCACACGATTTGTTAGGAGATTTTTTGAGTCATAATGAGAACTTCATGAGTAGTTGCAGGTGTGAAACACTGTAGTATATTTTCAGAAAGTGGTGGTTCAGGGAAAACATAGTCATTATCATTAATGACAAAATTTGATCGAATGCGAACAATCGTATCGGTAAAGTATTTTGAAAGAGAACTACACAATGTATCCAGTGAAGAATGTTCAGGCAGTGCTTTTAATTTCTGCCGATGTAGAATTGGGCTTACGGATTTCCACATCTGGCGAGGGTTTTCAGAATTTGTTGAGATAAAATGTGTATAGTAATCAGACTTTGCTTTTGACATCATGTGATTGCATATATGTAGCTGTTTAGCACAACGGGATCGATCAAGTGGAGAACGAGTTCGTCGCCAAATTCTTTCAAGATATCGACGACGACGTTTTGCTACAACTATTTCATGAGACAGCACCGAGTGATTGATGCACCAGCCTTATAGCAGGCCTGTTCATTCGAACATCATAGCGACTTCCTATTCAGATAGGGTGCAAATATTGCACACAAGCTGTTGATACACATAATTTTATCACTGCCAAATGCACATGCTTGAAAATACGACATTGTCGGCGTCGGTTATACAATAATATAAAAACACTTGACGCCAATTTTACTAAAACTATTTACCTAACTTCAATTACGTCGTATCTAGATATTGATATATCATCCCGCCTAGAGATTGCTTCACCCTGATGAGGCCTGTGATATCCCACAGGAATTTCTTCTCCGGGAGTAGAAACGAGAGTATGTCCACGAATCCTTTCTATGGAAGGTACTCCTGTTTCTCTTCCTTTCTATGAAAGGTACACCTGTTTCTCTGTCTTTCTATGGAAGGTACACCTGTTTCTCTTTCTTTCTATGGAAGGTACACCTGTTTCTCTTTCTTTCTATGGAAGGTACACCTGTTTCTCTTTCTTTCTATGGAAGGTACACCTGTTTCTCTTTCTTTCTATGGAAGGTACACCTGTTTCTCTTTCTTTCTATGGAAGGTACACCTGTTTCTCTTTCTTTCTATGGAAGGTACACCTGTTTCTCTTTCTTTCTATGGAAGGTACACCTGTTTCTCTTTCTTTCTATGGAAGGTACACCTGTTTCTCTTTCTTTCTATGGAAGGTACACCTGTTTCTCGCTCGGAAACAAAATCATAACGTTCAGGCACAGGTTGTGGAGACGCCTGTGGAACAATTGTTTGTCCGACGTCGACGAATCCACATGGTTGCGCGCCTAGTTCCTCAATACGTTGATGATAAAAGAGAAATTTTAATCATTTCGACTACATGTCATGTTGCAATGAATAAAACTATTTAACAGCAAGATTAGACAAACATTTAACAACATGTAACAAGAGCTATCGTTGTGTATATGTTTCTAGTACTTGCACCTACCGTCGCATATCGAGACTCCGTATCTGGCAGAGGTGCTCTGTGCCATCTCTTGTAGCAATATCTCGCGATTATAAGTCCCACACCTACAGCGAGTACGCTGAAGAATACGATGATGACAATCACAATCGTGTTGTCTCCAGAACCGCCTCGTCCACAGACGTTATCTTGTAGCGTGTACGGATAATCACAGTAATCGCAGCGAGGTGTGTTATCGTAGTTACTACACCCACTGCAGTGTTCGGTAATTTTCGAACAAGGCACACACAGGGACATCGACTGGCTGCCGTAGTAGCCATCTGGACATCGCTTCACACACTGGAAAGAATCACCCTGTTCAAGCTTGTAGTAGACGCCGCAGTTCTTGCAGTCGATGTCGCCATCTGGCGGTGTGCATATCTTCTGATCAGTGTCACATTTACATTCGGCAGAGGCCGCCACCTGCGGGGATAGAATAACAAGATTTAACAAGTTTGCGCCATCCAAAGCAAACAGTCAAATGGCAAGTGGACAAGAAAGCCATTGGATTATCGAAAATCCAAATTGTTTTATTTATATGTACTCCGCCCTTCTGAGATATTTGTCAATTTTGTTTTTGAACATATCCACGCTGGTAGCATTTACACAATATGTAGATAATTTGGGGCCTGCATATTAGCCGGAACCAGCCCGGAACCAGATGGAATGGCGAATAGTGTGGATTGCGTGATCTATAATATTATAATGATGTCACTGGAATGTGTAGATAGATAATGTCATAATGCAGCTTTTCACCAAGTGGGAAATAATTACACTTACATTAAGGTATGTTTTGGGCTCCCGGAACAATTCCGTGTTTATTTTACCGTTTGGACATTTCTTGAATAATATTTAATGATTGGATTAGGTACAGAACATTACTAACTAAAAACAATTTAAATATGACTAGTTAAACAAAACCAAACTTGTCAAGTCATCCGATTAAAATTCACATATAAGTTCTCCCTCTGGGAAATTATCATAACCACGCTGGCAGAATTCCAACATTTTGGAAATGACATACAGGCCACAGTCATCACCATTTATCTGTTTGCTGAGAGAGGGAACCAGGACAACTATTAATTGTAGGGAACTGCTCATGCATCATATCATGTGCTGCATTGATTACTACATCATCCAGCCACTTTCCACTCTGAATAACGAATTTGTCTTGAAATGTCAACTGCTGTGCAGCAACACAAAACCTGCGATGACAGATGTTAGTAGTCTGCGTTTGTTGTTGTACTTTCACCTACAACTACTGTTTCGCTTAAGCTGAGAAAGATTAAGTGTCCTCCTTTCGTCTCTAGTTGGCAAGCCAATACTAATCCACCTCGTGGTTTGACAGCTGGAAAGCGAGTAGCTTGTTGGAGACAGTTAGAATTACCGTCATTGAAGAGTCTTCTAGTTCTACTATCTTTCTTGAGTGAAAAAAATACTTTTATCAATATTTTCATACCCACTCAATATCTTAAGAACTTAAGTTTGATCTCCTCTTAACCTCCTTGTCTCTTTTTTTAACCCACCTTCTTCTAGACACTTCCTAAGAACACACACAGACAAAGGATAAAAGTGAATCAGCCTCTACACAGGGGAAACCGGGGCTTGTTGGAACAAAAGTAGCATATTTCAGGATTGCGACTCGAATTGTTACCCAGTCGAAACTGTGTTAATTCCACCATATCCTCAAATATATCCCGCAGAAGGCATGCCCATCAATAAATGCTTAATGCAACACATATTTTGGGCAATCATGCGTTTTATGAGGTTTCCTAAAGTGTTACGATTAACCCGATGCAAGATACGTTCTAACAACCAGCGGGGCAAGTTGTAACGTATATGTTTTATCATTGCGGCAAGATATAGCAAACTAATATAAGCAATTGATGGATTTGAATTGGTTTAATATATATATAGGATACATGATTAGCTTATAAGGTTTAATTGGCCCTATCTAAAATAATTATATAAACAGTAATGGGCAGATCCATTGCTGGAACACCGTGCAAACACTTTAATGTTAATTACAAAACGTTTATTAATCAACACTCTGCCTCCCCGGGTGATTCCTTGATACCGTGATGTTACAATTTGACCGGGGAAATGTTACAACTTACCCCGGCACCATTTCATGCACAACACTTGTAATTACTTTAAGACATACTTAAAACACTGCTTAACGGCCTATTTAACAGTTAGAGCATATATTCATGACTAAAACCACGAAAGGAAGAACAATATAGGATACATCATGTACACACAAACTAACGAAATTATAACAAATTACCGTTTTTCCGTTAAATGGCGCTGTTTTCATCGGATCCACGTGATATCACACGTCACATGCTTAAGACTATTGATGAACATACTGTAACATTGCGAAACTTTTGCTAGTAGTTTTGTCTGTAGTGTGCCTGTTACAACTTACCAGTGTTACAACTAGCCCCGGTCTCCCCTACTATTGTATAAGGCTATTCACACTTTAACAGATTACCCGATATAATGATCAAAGTAATTTTTCGATGATTTTAACAAAACGTAGCACTCTTCTATTAAAACGAATGCGCGTATTATTTAAGCTATTCACAAACGTCAGATTTGAACATCACAAAAGTCGATGTGACGATGGAATTCTATCGATATTAAATTGAACTATCGATAGTTATGGTCGATGGTACACTTAACTATCGTTAATAACGGCATTTGCCAAAACAATTCAGCTCGGATACTTTTAAACTATGACACGTTATTTATTTATCGACCTAATATCAACAAGAGCAGTGTCATTCACGGATTCACCATTATTAAACTTCCTCCAAGGCTACGCTATATTGCCACCCATCAATTATGGTTTGGGACTGTTTTCCTGACAATTCGCTATTCCGTGATACTATCGATGTACTGTCGCGACAGCTATGAAACTATCGCAATAGCATTGTTGTTATACAGCTATTATGAATCTAGCGCAATAGTAAAATTGTCCCCGATAGTCATCCCTAAGTGCAGAATGTTCGATTTTAAAAAGTTCGCACAGGTCTTTGTTTAATGTAGGTATCTCATTATTTATTCTCACATACACCAATAAGTATAACTAAAAGTAATTTCTGAAATGTCGATTACTGAGAGTGAACGAATTTAGAATGTTAACACACATATTCAGTATTTCCTGGATCGCAGTGTTTCATATCGCCACTTACAGCCACTTGCTGTGTCAGTCGCTTGTCTGCGCATTGTTTAAGCATGTAGGGGGCCATCTATGTTTGCAAGTAAATTATTAGGCTATGTGAAGCTTCAAAGAGATGCTCTATAATCGGGGATCATATTACGTTGCTGGGTTAATTTTATATCTGATCTCATTTTACATAACCATTTGTTTCCTACTTTCTTCTTATTATTATTATCATTATTATTTAAGTTATTTGATATGTTCTTACTTTTTACTTTTTATTTCAAGTAGAATAGGATGACACCCAAACCAAATACAAACAGAGGCTCTTGGGATAATGACTTTTTTTCGGGAGTAAAACCGCCATTTGCTTGATACGTTCTCTCTCCCGACCTCTAGGCACCATGCAAGGGTCCCAAGATGGGACAACGCATTGATTTTGTTATTTATTTCCCTAACCCATAATTACATAACCTATGTGTGAATTAAAAGCATGTTTACATTTGTCTGATATCCAGCTAGACAAAGCAATATATATAATATAAGTTTCTGATACAATGTTAGTGTTATTGAGACTTATTGATCTTGACAAATGATTATTTGTCTAGTAATCTATGATTATGTGTCTTGTAATCTATACTCAGTTCTTGCATTTGGATTAGGCTGAAGACATTTTATTTTATATTATTATTGTTTATTATTATTATTAGCATTAGTAGTATTTAAAATGTGTCCCATCATATTAAACCTTCCCCTACGTAACACACTCACAGAGGCAGCCGTATGAGAATGCTGGCCACAAGGGAATATTATCCAGGAGCAACAATCCGGTGGCAACTGCCTGTTTGGAAATCCAACGCAATAGTGCGGGGCAGCTCTCAAAAGGGCAATTGTACTGTTGTTTCAACGGCAACTTGCTCGAGACGGAAATAGAGCGTGCGTTCGTTATTAGCATGCCGTAAGTAAACACGTCCACAGGCGGAGACGTACACGGTGAGTCATACTACTTGTATCCGGTTCAGCGACAAGGAAGTTTTCTACAGTTGGGAATACCCGGGATTGCATAAATACAGCGTGACCCGCATAATTGCTACAGAGCGTGACCCATTAAAACAGCTGGTAGACAACTATGGGTCGTTGTGTATACAATGTTGAATTGTGACAATGAAGTCTAGTTTAGTTTACACGTACACAAGATAATACACAATGACCTTCGCGTAGTTTAATTATACTTCCGGCAAATCGCAAAGTCGTTTGTTATATACTGCGGGTTACGTTCTGGTAGACTTCAGACCCTGATCTGCGATGCAGATGCACCCTGACGCACACACCGCACATTCGCCACTGGATACGTAAGAGGCTTAGTTAACAAACCGAGAGCTGAGAGTCTGTCTGTATGTCTGTGTGTCTGCCTGCCTGCCTGCCTGCCTGCCTGACTGCCTGCCTGCCTGCCTGCCTGCCTGCCTGCCTGCCTACCTGCCAGCCTGCCTGCCCCTCTATCCATCTGTCTGCCTGTATGCATGTCCTCACGGCAACAATCACGTACAAACGGCCGCTATTGAACCCCCAGGTCAGCCCATTGCGGCGTTAGGACAACGCGCCGAGCACTCACCTGGATCGACGAAGCCAACAACGCGACGATGGTCCACACGTCCATGGTTATCGCCTGTCCTGTTTTGTCCCAGCGTTGTCTTCGCTGCTTCCAATGCCGTCGACGTTTTATTATGAGGAAACTCTACACACGTTGACATTCCACATTATTTCGCAGCGACGCCGCGGCGAGCAACTGTCACACAGGTGACCTTCTTTGACGCTTGACTGGGCAGGGCGGTGGGGTGGAGGGGGGGGGGGCGAATAACAATATTGATAAGGCATAGCTTGTGCATGTCATTAAACATTAACACAATGTAGGAACTGCTTTAAAACACTTGACACAGACTTTCATGGCTGTTTGTGATCATTCATAGCAATTAGGCACGCCACAAGGTGACTGTGTTCTGATTGGTCACAAAGTAATCTGATCAGCGAAGGGCCATTCACGTAAGACGGCAACCAGTTGCTCATGCATTACTGTAGTGGGTGAGTGAGCGAGTGAGTGGGTGGGTCGTCGGTCGGTCAAACATTTGTTTGAGTGGCGAGGACTTCAATGACTTCCATGTGTGCATTATCGCCCACAGCCATTGAATAGATGCCGGCTGAGCCATTGGTGGATTATACCTGACTGGTATAAGATTTCTCATAAAGGGTGATCTGATAATGGATGCTCTCAAAACATCGATATTCGACACTGCACGAAATTGCTTTCACGTTGGGGGTGGTTAGTAGCTGTTATGTCTTATATCGAAGTATTTCACACAAAAATGTGTTGCTGCATCACGGTTCATAAAGGAGCTGAGTTTGAGGTCATGCATTCACGACTGCATATAAACGGTCTTCTTCTTTACGTGTCCCTCACACCAGGTGTCCCACCTTCGGGCGCATGCCTCTGTCTGGTCCGTGACGGTGGCCAGATTGTTCAGTGTGCACGGACCGTCCAGGAGTCAACAGCGAAGGTGGGACATTGTCTCGTCTTCCCCGCAGTCACACTTCAACGACTGCGTCTCGTCAATTTATCCCTAACTCCTCGTGATCGTCTTTGCTCGGCCGACTCCTGTGCACAGGCGGTAGTAATCTCGTTTTCACGACTGCTGGTGTTTCTTGCAGTCGTAGTTCCCACATCTCCTGTCTGGTGCCGCTGGGAGACGAGTTCAGCGGTTTCGTTGTGTTGATGAAACCTTTCCGCGACTTCACTCGGCACGCAGCAGGTACGTGGCTGTGTAGCTGGTGTTTTGCGTTTGTCGCCCTCCTTGATCTTTCTGTGCGGCTAGTAATAGTCCGCCTTGTGTCCGGGGGGAGCCATGCCAGCCCGCAGGTGTAAGCTGTCTATGTTGTTGGCTTCAGGCAGCCCATTATGATTCGGCAGCAGTCATGTAGTGCAGGGTTCAGGTTGTTTGCATGTGTTGATCTTGCCCATACGGCACATGCGTATTCGGCAGTAGAACAGCAAAGAGCAAGGCCGATGGATCTTAGAGTCAGTGCTCTGCTTCCCCATTTCGAGTTTGCAAGTTTGTAGATGATGTTGTTCCTTGCATTTACCTCCTGTTTGGTGTTACAAATGTTCATTTTGTATGATAGTGTTCTGTCATGGTTGACACCAAGATACGCCGGTGTTGCTGTGGTGGTTAGTCTGGTGCCATTCCAGGTAACATTTAGTTCTCGCTTAACGTCTCTTTCCATCGGATGGAAGGCACACACCTGGATCTTGGGTGGATTTGCACGCAGTTGGTTAACTTTGTAGTATGTTGTCATGGTTCTGTCAAGTTGAGCAGCTGGCCCGTGCACGATTTTCCTTTGCCCCGATAGGCCTGTTCTGGGATGATTTTTCCGTCAACGTGTTGGGCGAGCAGTACAAAGATCAATCGCTCGAACAGCTTGTAGGGATGGCACAATAGGGAGATGGGTCTGGAGCTCTTTGCCTCAAATGGGCTTTTCCCTGGTTGCAGGAGTGCCACAACCTTTGCTTGTCGCCAGAGCTTCGTGATTTTGTTGCTGACGAAGAAGCGTAGCAACCAATCCCTGGCCTTCGATCCGAACTGTTTGATGAGTTCTGTAATGTAATCTAGGTATGTTGCTTGCCGTTCTTCAATGCGTTCATACCGGCTTCGATTTCGGCTGGATTGATCAGTGCTATAAACCCATGGTCATTAGGGTATCGTTGTCGATCGAGATGTACGTTGGGTTGTTTGTTTGGTGTGCGTCCATTTAGTAGCAATTGATGAGCAAATTGGTTTGCTGTAGTGTTGTAGTGCTGCTTTGCCTTTAATTGATCGTAACAACGTGTTCATATCATTGCCCAGGCCTTCTTGCTACTGTGTGTCGTGTATGTCGATTCGATTAGAGTCTGCCATAATTTACTTGAGTGCCTCTGAGATGGTTTTCGCCAGCTCCACTTCTGCCTCGATGGTATTCTCGGCAAAGTATTTGTGTTTGCATTGTTCATGCGTATCAACTGACTCGTGTGCAGGCCAGGGATGTCGTTTCTCCTACATCCACGGGGGTGTTTTCCTTGCGGCCCTGCGTACTGTGTCTACGAGCTGGCAACAGCTTTCTGCTTTCGGTGGTACGTTTTTAATGGTTGCATATAGGTGTTGTTCATAACTTTGACAGTTAGCCTTTTTAAGGTTGAAATGTCGACGAAAGTCATTCATTTGTAGGCCAATTGGTCGTTGTTGGGAGTTTGCTGTCAGAACATCGGTGTTGTAGAAGTTGGTCAAGGATGTGGCGTTGACGATTGTACCGGACTTAATGGATGTGGCACTGCCGTATTGTTCGTGTGGCATCACAATGGCCATTCCGGATGTTATCAGGTGGTCGGGTATGTCTCCTGTAGGCACACAGTATCGCACTGGTGATTGTTGTTCAGGTCAGCGATGAGTTGTTTCGCTGATGATAGTACCCGACAGGGAGAGATATATTCGCGAATTGTCAACTGGAATGACTCGACTTACACGTGTGGGACCAAGCAAAACGTAGCATGTCGAAGAAGGTGAGTCAGTAATGGCGGATCGTCAGCTGTCAATGCGTTACAACCATATCCTCTCTGAAACTCGGAATATGCTATCATTGATGCTGGTT
Organism: Lamellibrachia columna; assembly: GCA_963662155.1. NCBI lineage: Eukaryota > Metazoa > Annelida > Polychaeta > Sabellida > Siboglinidae > Lamellibrachia > Lamellibrachia columna. Next base: position 47,438,046 of record OY759262.1, on the reverse strand, counting down.
CCCTAATTAATGACGAACTTGGTAAAATAAACGAATGGCTTGAAATTAACAAACTGTCACTAAACATAAACAAATCTAGATAATATTATATGCTTTTCCACAGGCCAAATAAACAAGTAAATGCACCTACGCTCCAAATCAGTAACACAAACATTACTAAAGTTAATGAATTCAACTTCCTAGGTCTAACTCTGGACACAAATTTAAAATGGAGGAAACATTCTGAAATTACTTCAAATAAGTGTTCCAGAACAATTGGAGTGTTAAATAAGCTAAACATATATTACCCCAAAATATAAAAAATATATATATAACACTCTAGTCCTACCACATATGAACTATTGCATCATGGCATGGGGCTCTCAATGTGAAAGAATATACAAAGTACAAAGGAAGGCTGTTAGAATATTAACAACGATAGATATAACTCGCACACGGATCCACTTTTCAAAAGATTAAATTTATTAAAAATCTCAAATTATATTATAAATTTATGCACAACCAATTACCATCGTACCTGCAAAATTGGCAGTTGACACCAAATGCAAACATCCACACCCACAACACACGAAGACAACATGAATTACATACATTTAGAACACAACATGAATTTGCCAAGCGATGCCTGAGACACAATCTACCTAATACTTTAAACAATACACCAGCCCTGGTAATAGAAAAAATCATCACACATAGTCTAAGTGGGTTTGCGAACTACACCAAACATCAATACATACAAAACTATCAAACGTCGTGCAATATAGCAAATTGTTACACATGTAGGCAGAACCAATACTGACAAAACATGTACTAAACACTAAACACTTTAAAGGCATACACGCACCCACGCATACGTGCATGACGTTTCGTTTTCCTTCTATTTGCAAGATTTGCACTTGTTGGACGAACTTTTATTTTTTCTCTTTATAAAAGATTATAACTTGTTAGGCCAACTAATTTAATTTACTAAATTATAAATGTTCCAATTTAGGTGGCTCCTCGATAGCGACTAATTAGTCTTAGAGGAGTCACCCCACCCTATTACCACTACCTTATACATCTTACAAACTTATACTATGTATTATTGTTTTGTTAACATGAACGTATATGTATATCTTTTGAAATGTTACATTGGTCAAATAAACACAAATCTTCTTCTTCTTCTTCTTCTAGTCCGCTCTAAGTCCTTTCCAAGACGTATAGGCGACTTTGAATATATCTGTATCGCTCAAGAACAGGGCTGGTAATAATTATTCAAAGGTAAATGGGCGTTCAATGGTCTCCTATATGTCAACACCTCCACGTACCTCCCACGCTAATAGGCTTCGTTATTCAAACCAAAGAGCCCTTAGCAACCGCGTCACTGGCAATAACGGCTTTTGGCACTTATTAATAATTATCGTTTGCAAACACTTCCTGGCAGAGCCATTAAATGGAATGTTGAGGTTTTTATTAGAGAGAAATTGTAAAAACATCCTCTTAGTTGTGGATCATATGATTTACAATTGAATTTTTTAATAATGTTAGCCTTTCAATGTGTGAAAGTTAAATCGTGTTTTGCTCACCTCACACAAGCTTTGTCTAGACGACTTCATTTAAATCTCATTGCAGTTATCTATCCATTCAATATTAAATATGGCTTCAACTTATTAACTGAACATTAAATATGGCTTCAACTTATTAACTGACACATTGAAGACATAAAAGTACCATAACTTTTCAGAATAAATGTAAGCAACAATTAGTTGGTGATTATTGTAGGCTTAGTTAATAATGTGATAAACAGCTAATAAAAAATATATCTTGATATACCGGTTAGAATGCCGGACTCTCAATCGAGAGAACCCGGTTTCAAATTCCACTGCGGTCGCTTCGAACCTTTGGCAAATGTGATCACCCCACGTTGCCACAGTTCACTCAGCTGTATAAATGAGTACCTGGCAATACAGACAGTGGTGGATATGTGAACGAATAGTCTTGGCTGAATGTTTCCCAGAGAAGTTGAAATGGCCTTGGAATGAACAGGTCTGACAGGGGTGAAGTGTAAAGCGCTTTGAGCAGTCTTAAGGACTGGATACCGCGCTATATAAGAACTTACCTTTTTCTTTATTGTCAAAGTTAATAATGACTACACTAGAGGGTGTGTGTTCAATCACTAGCATACCGAGCCATGAGATACTGGCACTCAATTCTCATACATCCGGGGGTACTGGGACGTGGGCTACTGGCATAACGCCTTTCGCAATCTTTCTGGTTTCTTTGTTTTTGTACAATTGGTATTTCTTTCACATATTTTTTTATGTTTATTTTAACTTTTTATCATACTTATATTAGTAAAACTAAATTATTGATTTATTTATTTTAAACAGTTCCGGTCATTATTTAAATGAATTTTATTCCCCGCGAGTCGTGTTGTTTTTTCTCGTTGATCCCTTTATTAAGAGGAGATGCTGGTTCGAGTACCACTGAACTAGCCCAGCTGCTATCCCTTTCCACTTCTCCCTAACATCAGCCTTCTCCCTCCACTTGTCATCCTCTTCTGCCTTTCGAAAGTCCTTGTTTGTGCAGTCCTCCCATCTCAGTCCTCCCATCTCAGTCCTCCCATCTCAGTCTCCCCATCTCAGTCCTCCCATCTCAGTTATGGTTTTCCCCCTTTTCGTTGATCAATGCCACCGAACACCCTCAAATATTGTCCTTTAAACTTTGTTGAGATTTTTATGTCCGTTACGATTCCCTCTTTCTTCCTCCATCCATTCGCCACCCACTATCCGAAGACGTACCTCTATCTCCGAACGCCAATCCATTCCGCCAAGGTACACGAACCTTATGTTCAACTCCTCTCTCTGCTTTCCAACCCACATGACTTCTGTCTTCTCCAGGTTCATCCTCAGTCCATGCTTTTTAAACATCTCCTTCCACTCCTCCAGCGCTTCTAATAATTTCTGTTTCCTCTCTGCTAGTATGGCCAGATCGTCTGCATACACAATCTTCGTGAGAGCGTCCTGATCTTCCTACTGATTAATTCCATCACCATGATTAGAAGGACTAAGCGCATTTCCTTGCCTTAAAACAGTATTGACCTACATACATACATTCAACATCTGTTTTGTACATATAACACCAATCTTCCCTACGGCAGTTACCGGGTGCAAATAAGATGTGTTATATAAATGTGGCCAGCTGATAGCATCGAACATATTATAGGTCACCGCGTCGCACCGTCAACGGCGCTGCGTAATCTGTGTGGATATCCACAGTTACATTGAATCAACGTCGTGTTGTTTGAGTCATGTGGTCACGGTTGACTAACTGCTCATTTAATGTCATTGTACTTCCAGTAGTCAGCGCCACCCTCTCGATCCAGGGGCTGTTGAATACACCATTGGTATATCGACCTACTGAAACGATCCAGGGGCTGTTGAATACACCAGTATCGTTGGTATACCGACCTACTGAAACGTGTATTTGTTAGTTGCTGTGTTAACCAATAATAGTACCTGAATGTAGAACTTCGGCCTACATCCGGGAACTTAACCTTAATTGGCTGTGGACCGGTCGTCGCTGGTCGGACGGTTAACGATAGGCATTTCCTTGATTTGTTTTCTATGTGTGCTTCTTTCTTGGCAGAGCAGCTGTCCCTGTCCCCACTGTGGGCGGACGCTGACACAAGACACCAAGGAAGGCGTTGGATTCTGTCTTTGCTATTTGATATTGACGGGTTGGCTCCCAGAATCACGACAACCATGACAGCAAGTGGGACGAAATAATGACTTCCATACACTGCGTAGGATGTATGCCAGGTGTAGAGTAGTTCTACTACCACTGGCTCGAGAAGATGGTCAGCACCTTTCAGGGTGTAGCTTTTTATAACTCACTTCACCCTTGACCGAGGCGGCAGTAGCGGCGCCGTTTCCACAGTCTACGCCAGCCTGGTCTGATCCGCTGTGCGACGTAGGGTCGGTAGGCTTAGATTTGTCGATTTCTTTTTGCTGTCCAGCCATTTTTTCACATGGCGGCCCCATCTTCTCTTGCCCTCCGGGGTGCCCTGCAGGGTGGTTTTTGAGATGGTGTTGTGCCTGGTGATGTGGCCAAACGAGGAAAACTTAGGTCGTTTGACGTAGGATCAGATAAAACTCGTTGTTCGACCTCGTGAGAACGAAGGATTGCGTACTACCAGCACATCCGTTTATCTGATCATAACGAACGTGTTCTGACACGTGGCGATTCCTACACAATACACGCATTCATTCAACAAGGAAGTTAAGAATCTCCACGACATACTGGAATTCCTATATTTGCGTTTCACAATGAATTCCATGTAGTTGCGTTTCACCATGCACTTAAAACTGGTTGCATTTTTATGAGAAAAAAAACCAAATAATTAAAGATAAAAGTATCCTGTTATATAATGCAGTATCTTTACGGTCACACGTATTCACCACGGTCTGCAGCCAGGTACATATTTATACGGATGAGTGAATTGGGACGATGCGGAGTGAACGAAAATGCCCACGTTTCGAAATGGCCTGACGGGGATTCGAACACCAGTCACCGCGGTTGAGAAGCCAACGCTCTTCCACGCGCAGCAACTAGCTGATCGAGCTTACAAATAATTGGACCTTTTATTGACGATTGACATAAATATGTTAGCTGTTAGCAAGGTGGGTAATTATCACAACGATCAAATATTCCGGCAGGCAAATTCAAGCGTATGATCTTTATATTAATACGCTAACTTTGGGTGCCATGTGGCAGTATCTCCTCCCAGGTGGCGAGGTCCACTCGTCTATTCCTATGTTCCTTCGAGTTGGCCTTTAATCTACCGATTGGCAATGTATTAAACAAATTTAGTGGCGGGCCACTCTCCAGAGGGCGTCCCTGTGCCTATTCTTTACCGGAAAATATCGGGTGTAGCTTTATATTAACTAGCCAAAATGCTCACTCTCCGGACGAGATTACGTGGCAGTTCGTGTTCACCAAATTCCAGGATACACAACATTATCACATAAATATCCATATATGCCTTGGTATTTGATGCTGCCAGTCAACATCTTTCGAAATTGCGAGGCAAACCTGGCAGCTATAGCGACGCGTCGAGACACTTTGCCCTTGTACTACGTAACTTCGGACAATCGAAGAAAAGACGCATGACGTTGTCAACAATTGTACGTATTCGTTCGAATAACGTTGCGGACAGTTGTACGTAATAATTGCAAACGGTAATTCGTTATTGTTCGTAGAAAGGGTAATGGCGGGGTGAATTTCGAAAAAAAATCAACTGGGACGACCCGACCGTGGGACCGTAGATGAACCCCTGACAGTTTGGCGCCGTCATACGTCTCCGTCATTTTTATTTAGCTGATAAAACTCAGTCGCAAAGATTGACATCTCCGTCATTTGGGGTGCAACGGACAAGATGTTTTTAAAGTGAAAGAACGCATTTTCATTTCGCAACATCTCGATGCCAAAGGTCCGACATTTTAAACGTTTCAGATTTCCTGGATGAATAATGTTGTGGCAATTAAATAATTGACATCTGCTAAATTGCGCTTGGTAGTTACTTGTGGCAATGTCCTACGTTTGTGTGTTAGAAATGTCCTCCTCTGAGGAACAAGTGCAGGAGTACGTCACCTCGCCGTGTTGTTGTCACTCTCCTCTTTATCCCTGTAGTCCGGGGAGGCTGGCACCGATACCGGTCGTCCGTTTTTGTCCCTTTTTCGTCACTGATCCCGTTTCATTGCCGTCTCCACCCGTCTCCACTCACCCTATCTCTCGTTCTCATTCTCCACTCCCCTCCAACTCCCGCCAAATCTATCTTCACGCATTCCTCCCTTCTCAGTTTCGGTCTTCCTCTTCTCCATCTGCCCTCCCCTCTGAGCTCATCCGCTCTCTTCGTCAACCGTTCCTTTCCATTCTTTCCACGTATCCAGCACACTTTTACCGGCTCCTCACCAGCTTCCTCGTGGGAAGCAGGTGCGTCCAGACAATTAACTCTGACTTGATGAAACCAACCAAAATAAAGGGGGGGGGGAGGGTGCCCGGGCACCTGATGGACATCTCTGGGTCCGATTGGTTGCAATTCCAGTGAAACTTGAAACCAATTAATAACAACGCTGGCATTTACATAACGCGACATAATACACACAGGGAACTACACACTAAACGACGTGCCGGTTTTTATCAGTGATTGTTTGTGAATTGTGTGTCTTATGTAACCGGTGATCCATAGATCCACGTGAAGCGGCCAGATGCGCCGCAGGTACCAACAAACCACATTTGTACTATAGATATGACAACCACCAAATTTTAGCAACAACGTTTTATGTACAATTACAATAGCATGGTTAAGAAAATACTGTTTAGTGATCGTTTGTAAACTTCATAATTCGTTCACATACATAGCAATTCGGACACTGTATCTCTTAATTATTCTCTTAATTTTGTGTACCATATTTATATGTTCAAACAGCTGATAATGAAATGACGTTTACATGTCCGAATACACAGGACCAATATAATAAACAAACGTCGCTGCTATTCATATTCATATCTAGACCAACGCCGTTGTACAGCAGTAAAACCTTGTCTTCTTGAATTAGGCCGAAGACGCAGAAAAACCCGAGGGCAAACAGCCGCACGGTAAAGGATTCGTACGACGATTTCCCCTGTTTGGGAGGACGCTGTCATGGGAGCTCTCTACAGAGACACAAACGGAGGAGTGGTACTTAGAGCCACCACAGGACGAGGATGAGAGTCAGCCACAACCGGACCTGTACGAGCATGTGTACGAGTGTACGAGTTTCGCAATGCCCAAGCGTGTATCTACAAAGCCAAAACGTCCAGACCCCCGGCAATCTTTCTACAAATACCCGCTACCGCGCTACAGCGTGGTCGTGCCCCAACGCGCCACCGTTATCCAAAAAGTTTATCCTACAGGTACGTGGGACTACATCAGGTGATGAAATCATCTGCTGATCTTTGCATCGTTCACAGCAGTGTGTACACATAGAGCATTTTAGCAAATTGTTAGTATAATAATATATGTTAATCCTTGTTGTGTATACGTGTTGTCACAAATGAATATATCGGTTATATTTTAACGGCTAGATGTTTATGTATTTATTAGTGTACATGTTTTATAAGTGTTAAATCCTTAAAGTATTTCTTAGCATAAAACTGTGATATATGTGCTGTATATATTATCGATACATAGAGCAAATAACCTATGGCTGAAACTGTCTAATAGCACTATTCAACGTTATAATCTCAAATCGTTTTATTCGATTATTGTAAAGCGACGTTGCTATTCATAATAATAACTGTTTGTCGATTTGTTTACACGGTTGATACTTCGGGTCCAAAACCTACATCTTTGCTAACATGAATAAAAGTAATATGTGGCTCTTAAAATATTTGTAACTCATAATTTGCCTTCTATTGATGGTACTCACAGTAGGATTATTGATTATTTGTGCGCAATGCATTGTCGTTGTTGGGACCAATGAAAAACCGCCACGGCTGTGTGAGAGTATTTATGCGCATCACTATCGTATCAGATGGTTATCACCATTTTCACTCTGGGATAACGAAATATCCCAGATATACAAACGAATGTAAAGTTATGTTGCTACAAGCTTATAATTTCAATGTTTTGTGCATTTTTAAGCCTATATGACACGATTGTTCTATTTGTTTTGAAGCACTTGCTGCGAGTGCGTTTGTGCCTGAGGCGGGTGACGTCATTGCTTCTAAGATCGCCTCCTCTGCCTCGGCAGGCGCAACTAGTCTAGAGGGATGTTCTGTTATGGATGCTGGTAAGAAAGACACCGTAATCTTCACTGGATTTAAAACTAGGCTAGTATCAAAGTAGACATAAATACTCATGTACCACATAGCTTCCAATACAAGCCCACTACCTAACAGAAATGCACCCTTCCATGCACGAAAATATAACATAAGATTTTCAGGAGTGACGGCACGCAGTTACATTAAGCTTAGCAACAAAACTATGTGTAAATATCAATAAATTATTCAAATATTTCCGTGTAGACAGTAGCACGGGTTGTTACCTACTGCGCTTGTCAAAAACATAGCACTATATTTATTAGCTTGCGTCACGTTTGAGAAACTAATAGACGCGCACCGAAGCTACTGTACTCGCGCACTGCGCGTCTGTTGGAAACTATACGCTGGAATAGTGGTATTGCATTTACGTAATCAACGTTGAACAATTTAATAGTCATATAAAAATTAATCAGACAAAATGTTAACGATTAACTGACAACAACTTTCCACTTCTGCTGGGTAGTTTCTTATGAAGAAAAGATTAGCCAAAATCGGGAATTTGATCAGATGTAGTTGTAAACTGGGGAACAATACAAACTGATGGCTAGATACTTCACTATTTCACGATGTAGGCTGTTATACACTAACAGGTTAATTGTCGAATTAATAACGATACAAAAAATGAAACATAGCGGTAAGATAGTTCCCTTCTCCAGAAATCATTGGTATCGAACGTCACTGACAATAACACCACCATTTCAAGCTACTGAACATCGATAGTATAGCTAGCCACTTTAGAACAGTGTATAGGTGCGATTAGTTGTCAAATATACTACTACGATCTATCTGTGTCATTTACCAACAGCCCAGTTCCGTCATTACGAACCGATGCCAGCATTGCACGGCGACGCCGACGGTCGCTTCCTGTGGAAGTTTACCGTTGGACCGACAGGGGGCGTCCTGCAGGTGATGAACATCACCATGTGCGTGCCGGAGAACGCCGTCGACAAACCGCAGGACATCATCATCGGCATCAGTCAGAACGCCGCCGACCAGCCGGCGCTCGACGGCAAACATAGTCTCGCCAGTCCAGTCATCCACTGCCTGCCGCACGGCACTCGCTTCCGGCGACCAGTGGCGCTCTCGTTCGGCTACAACGCGTATTATACGGAGAACGAGATGTGCAAATTGACAGTGTTGTGTAGTGAGACGGACGTAGGACAGCCGACGACGTGGGCGGAGCACGAAGCCAGCTCGTGTGCATTCGGCTTCGGCGACGAGAGACGATGTCTGGTGGTTCTCAATCGCTTCTGTCTCATAACCGTCGTGTGTAAAGACACACCCGATCAGATGCAGGTAAAGACACGGCGAACATACCACGCAGATAGCAACATACCGCTATGGTATTGACGGAATGCCTGAATTATTCCAGTTTGGTGTGTAGATTTGGTGGTTGGGGTGATCGCTGTTTAGTCGTGTTTGCTTTGTACTGCGTGGTAAAACTTGTCTAAATAGTTGTCGTTCTGTGCTTTAACAAGATTGCCATCCAAAGAAAAGGCCGAGATGGCAAGTGGACAAGGAAGCCATTGGCTGCTGGGCAGGCTGGAGGAAGTTACCGACTCTTCTTCTGTTGATTAGCTGCTTCGTATATGGCTTCTTTGTTTGTATGACAATCATTTTGTGTGTTCCATATCAACAGTCGAAGGACATCAGCGCCATGGTGTTTGCCAAACTTGGGTCCGACTCGAAGTTACTGAACCTTCGTGTGATTTGCGTTGACAACGAACTGGTCACAATGGACGTAAGTAATACCGTTTTGATATCCCACCAATAGTAGCTTCAGATAAAACAAACCCGGATGCACATTTATGTTATTTGGTCAAATAGTTGACCCCCAAGGTCAATGCGAGTGATGTGAATGACAGTGAGTTGATGAAAGTAAAAATGTACTGATGTTTCAAGTCGCGTCAGCCATGCCAGTTTAACATAATTGTATAACGCGTAAATGTCAAAGCACGGCGGACGACAGTGGAGTACAATCATGTTTTAGCGTCGCCTTACGTCGACTCCAGCGTCACCTTTTGAGCGTGCACGGCAAAGAAACCAACATTAATAATCGTACGGGTTCTTTTGCAATATTACGGATTTATGTTACCAATCTTGACACCTAAGCTTCTGTAGATGCTTCATTAATGTTTTGAATCCTTCGACTTTGTTTCCCAACATAGGCATACCATTAATTCAATATCCCGTTTATAGGCCTACCATTAATTCAATATCCCATTTTTGTATATTACAACTGATATACCATTAAGTCGGCGAGTAAACAAATCATTTTGGTGAACATTCAACATCGGTGTTACATATGAGCCTGTCAGTTTCTGTGATGAAGATTTTACTTGACATTTTATGTAATATCATCGCAGCTGCTACGCCTCAATTGTGTAAACAGTGGCTACGGAAATCAGGTGGGAAACGAACCTTTCTTCCTCTACTACAACGGGAAGGAGATTGACGTATCCCTCGATAAATTGAAGGCATGTTGGCAGATTGATGGAAAATCCAAAATGGTGAGCAATTAATTTTGGAGGCTTGAATAAGTGATACTGTCATTTACTGTAATAGCATTAATTCAATAATAAAATATATTTTGTCATTGATCAGAATTAATGAACAACATTTCAAGTAGCCGAACCTGATTGTTTAGTGCCAATATATTTTAACCTCTTTAATGTAATGTACTATCTATTTCTACTATGTCTATTATTTGAAATAAGTTTTTATGCATATTGCGTCAGCAACAAGACCACAGTAACCATGGTTTCTTGCACTATGAGGAATTTTTTTGCTTTGATGCCAATCTTGTGTACATAACGTGCAAGGAAAATCAGGGGCCCCGGTAAACGTTTAAGTCATTATTGTTAAAGTAAGCAGGAAAAATCACAACATTTACAATGATTTCGACACAAGCTTTGTGACAATTTTTTGTATTGCTCCCCGGGATAACGTCGCTGGTGACTGCCTACCTTCACCTGTATTTAACAGAGGTTGTCGTTGAGACACCACTTCAGACATTTTGCAATCAATTTCTCTCCATATTTAAATTTAACAAGATTTCCTTCCAAAGCAAAAGACAGACGACAAGTGGACAAGGAAGCTATTGGCTTATCGAGAGCTCTACAAGTTTTCATTTATGGGTAACCCCCCTTCTGCGATATTTGTCAATTTTTTTTTTATAAACAACCATATTCATTCACAAATGTCGGCGGATAGGAGCATAAAGGCCGGCTTATACGAGTGATTTGTATCCCGATTAGTCGATCTTGTCACATGATAATGCGTAGATGCGACCGGCACTCCGGCTTGGAGTTTTGATGAAAGGTCCGACGTTGCAGCTGTTGTCGGTCGTTGATTGGCCACTTCATCAAAATCGAGGCCAACTGTCGGCCAACTTGTGACCAGTCCCAATTCCGTCGACACAATCGTAGCCACAAATTGGCTTTGCCAATCGATTTCGCGGGAATTACGCGACCTACGAATCTTGCACCATGACACTGCATCGGTCGACAAATTGGACAAATGGTCGCTATTGGAAACCGGCCTAAATAGCTGTCCTGCTTAGCACCGCTGTTACGACTCTATTTTCGTGTTTCAGACACTGTCCTTTATGAACGTATGGCGAAATAGCAGACCCAGCTGCATGTTTGACGTAACTCCTTCTGGTGACCTGGCGCCCTATTTCAAATGTGTGGTTCGCGTTGCACAACAGGACGGCAACGAAGAAGACCAAGTTGCAGATGTCAAAGTCACATACGAAGTGAAGAAGGTCAGTGGTTTGGTTCTACCGATCACCACTAGGGTTAACATCAGAAATATGATCTATCACATCAGGCGACTGATGATGATGTGTAACCATATTCTCAGTTAGGCCTTTGGCGTCTCTGTAGTTTCTCTATAGCCATGTCACTCCACGGTCTGTCCAATGCTTGAGGTCAGCCCATCCATTGTTAATACCCACTTTTCTTATGTTCTGCTAAATGTGTGACGCTCGGATCTTCTTTTTCCGAAGGCCATAAGTAGCCAGCTTTCATCTACTGTTGGAACATAGCAGACATTAACCCCAACGTTTTATCTGGCCTTCATATTAATATTTCTCTGCATCCAACTTATCCGGAGCATTCTCCGTCATGCTCACATATCAGGTGCTTGGATACTTTTCTCATACATTCTCATCCTTCATGAGTGTCCAAAACACACTTCCTACTGAGCAACATTCCAAACTAAGGAATGAAACTATATATATAATTATATATATATATATATATATATATATATATATATATATATATATATATATATATATATATATATATATATATATATATATATATATATATATATATATATATATATATATATATATATATATATATATATATATCGCGTATTGTGCACCAACAGGAACGTTCGAAAAGTAGCCGACGTCGGACGGATGTTGTCGGTTTGCTGGACCAGGAGGCCACCGACCACGCGTACACCGTGAACGTGCTTCGTGGATGTGTCGACAAAATGATGAAGCCTCGGCCTGATAGTCGCGACAACACGCACAGCTTCAGGTACGTTAGAAATGACTGTTCGATACAGTATCCGACGTCGGTAAATTTGATTCTTTCTTAATGCACTTTATGGTGGAAAACAACATACAACCTTAATTTGTGTCATTTACATTTCATGGGCTTTATATAAAGATGTTTATAAAGTTTACGTTCTATATAAGCTATCGCAGTAAAATAAATACGTTCCCTTTCATGTGCAACATATATTCATAATATATGCGAGAAACACATCAATGTTTATTATTGATCCAACTAATGATCACCCATTACTGCCACGTTACGTAGCATAACAACAACTGCTTTTGTGAGCATCTACTTAATTTTTATTCGGTAGACGGCCGTAAAAATATAAGATGGACGCTAAATCAGACCCAGACTGGCAGGATTAGTTTTCTGCTTGGTCGTTAGGTGTCGGTCAGTTCACATCTTGTTGACGTCACTGCGATTTTCGTTTTGACCGTGTTACTATGACCCTGACCACGCTAGTGGACACATAACAAAAGTAAATTATCATATACTTACCATGAAAAACAGTAAGACATACAATTTACTGTAATGCCAGTATTGTATAATACAATAAAATATATTGTGTATGAGAAGATGTATAAAACAACAACAATGTGCATGTGTTGGAATAGTATATATGCTAGTAAGACAAGGAAACATAACATTTCGATTAAAGAATTCGTGATACCGCAAAAGCTGAAAATGGAGCTCGCCATCTTACTGAACCCAATTGATAAACTGCACGGGCGCGACTGGCGCCACCTGGCGAGTATCATGGGACTGGACGTCATGATTCCGTATCTGGACCCCATTGGAGGTCAAACCGAGCTGCTGCTGAATGTCTTGGACTGCTTTAATGTCAACCTCGAAAGCATCACCGCAGTGATGCGTGAGTTTGAAAGAGAAGACGCGGCGGTGACGATAGAGAAATACAGTCAAACTAGGTGATCTGTGTTTTCATGTCGACAACGGTTAAGGTGTTGTAGAAACATAACTTTTTTATACGGAGGGACATCAAGATTTTCCGTGAAGTAAGATGCTCGCATGTCTCTAATAAATTGTATTTTAATTTGTATTTACTTTCTTATTGTGGTATTTGCACAAATTAACTTTATATTACAGAGAAAACATCACAACAAATACGTTACTTGGAGTAGGCGAATTTGAGACCAGTGATTAGGGTTTGAGAAATTATGGAACGTATAGGCAAACTGTTGAAAAGGTAATATAAATAGGTAGCTAATTGAGAAAAAAGGCAACAGAAAGGAAGGGAAACACTTATTCGGAAGACGTGAAACACCGCCGCAATGTGATTTCACGTGACGCCGCAATGTGATTTCACGGGACTGAAAGAAAAGTAAACTTGCATATTTGTGAGAAACTCGGCATTAAGGAATCTAACCACGAGCTTTAAGAAATGAGAGGCTGTCACGGTGTGATTGTCGTTGGCTACCATAAATAATATTTCCGGATGGTAGATAAAATGATGGGTCGGGACCCCGGAGAGTGGGTCCTCAACACATTGCCAGTATATCATCATTGAAACAAATCCCACGTTTTATGGGTATGTTTTCGGTGACCAACGCACGTTACCGCACGCAACACATTTAGGGTATCAAATCACAAATAACACTGATCGGGTTGTTAGGGGTGTATATTTTAACATCTTATAACACTATATTTAGATAAATGGTAGAATCTGAGATGTCCCAGTAATCTACGAATCAAATATGTTAGTGAATTAATGTAAATCATGGAACAATACATATGTTACACGTTAAAGTGAGTATATGTCAGTCCACTCAACTTGAAAAGTTAATCTTAGCAGAAGTCTAAAACGTGTCTAGGGGGTCAGTTAGATCAATTCTCAAGGATGGCGTATTGGATGGCTCCCAGGGATCGGGATAAGGTGGGTCCATCGTAATGCACACGTACATAAACTATGCAGATCGAATCGCGATAGCCAGCTACTGGTAGGGACGATGAAAGACCACTATGCCATCAATATGGAGCAGGGCAAAACTACTGCACCTTACCTGCTAGAGGATGTTGAACAACGGTCGCCTACAATAAATATTCAATGAGGAAGACGTTGGGAGTTAAGAGTAAACAAATGGAATGGAAGACCTACACAGTTGGCTATTCTTGTAGAAAAATGTGTTAGAGCAGTGTAGATGTATGCATGGGTAACATTAATTATTCACAAGAAATACGAATCTTTGAGAAGTCCTGGAGGTAGCATATGATAAATGCGGTAACCATGGATGTGTTGACACCACATCGAGTAATCTGGTGGTGGACAGCGACACTAAAAGCAGGCAAGATTTCAAGTGTAGCGTTGTAATGCGACCCTATTTTGAGACGGACTAAATAAAGATGTTTAAATTACAGGGCATAGTAATAAAACCGATTTCAATATTGTGAAAAATGGTATTGACCCTTGTGTAATAGGTGTTTCCAAATAATGGCAAACAAAAACGCCGAATTTGGACTGACAGGTTATATAAACAGTGTATAAGAAGGATATAACTTCAACCAAAAAACCAGATCAATGCCTTCCATGGGAAATTCTCCCATCTTCGAAACTTCAAATGTACAGATTGATAATGGTCAAACACGCGTTCTGCATTAGCCATTAACTTCTAGAGACGCTCGTGCAACAAGTGGCCTTTTCCTGGAGCTTCTTATAACAACAGCTCTTGAAAACAGCCCATTTAATCCTAATGAATTCGGTTGCTTTTTAGTTCTTGCAACTTAGCATTAACTTTGGTGATTTCTTCTTTTCACTTGCTATTTATGTTCGGGCATACGAATATACGTTCATACTACGTACGTACACGACTACGTAGACAATCACACAATGGTCCGCCTCTTCTGCTGCTGACTATTAGACAGTCTGTGCTCTTTGGAAGATGGAGCCACCGACACGGAGTCCCATTTTGTTGATTGCGTCTTTTCAATTTGGTGCCACTTCGTCGAGGTTGCCTTTGCCATAACGTGACTTCCTGTTATACTGCCTGTTATACCTCCAAACATTCCCTCCAATATTTCCCGTTGACGTGCTATAAGTTTATAAATATGGCACCTGCACGTGCTTGTGCCACAGAAAGAATAGTTACTTGTCTTGTACTTGCAGTGAGTCGGACGTGGACGATATCCCAGCGTGGAAGTTCCACGACTCCGCCTCGTGTCACTTTTTAGTCGATGGTAGTAGACGTTGTCTTGTTTTCTTGGATCACTTTCGTGTCTTCACCGTGGTAGATAGGAAGACGGGATCTAAGAAGCTTGCTAAGGGAGTCAACGCTATCGTGTACGCAGACTTGTTGCCCAGTTTAACAAGATTTAACAAGATTTGCCATCCAAGCCAAAGGCCCAGATGGCAAGTGGACAAGGAAGCCATCGGCTTATCGAGAGTCCATTAGTGTTCGTCTACGTGTAACCCGCCTTCCTGAGATATGTGTCCAACTTGTTTCAAAACATATTCACGCTGCTACCGGTTATACAATCCGTAGATAATGTGTTCCATTCATTTACTGTCCTCTGTGAGAATGAGTACTTCCTGATATCCAATCTACATTGATCCTTTACTAACTTTACCTCATGTCCTCTAGTTCTGGTATCTTTCTTGTGAGAGAAAAACATATTTCTATCAATATTTTTTATACCCATTCAATATCTTAAAAACTTCAATCTGATCTTACGATATGGTCTCCACGCTTGTACACAGTATTCTAAATGAGGTCTAACTATTGCTTTATACAGAGGTATAATTAGCTTTTTATCCTTGTAAGACATGTTTCTCCTAATCAACCCAAGAATTTGATTAATCTTTGAAGCTGCAATACCACATTGCTCTGAAACTTTCATATCAGCACTTATTGTAACTCCTAAGTCTTTTCTTTTACAGTAGTACCCAGAACGGTATCTCCCATTTTATAGTTTACATCCAAGTTCCCATGTCTTGTATGTAGGCATTTACATTTCCCAAAATTGAACAACATCTGCCATTTCTCAGACTATTTCACTAATCTGTCTAGATCGTTTTGTAAATGTTGTTTATCACCATCAGTGGTAACCTTTCTAAACACTGTTGTGTCATCTGCAAATTTGAGTACGTTACTTGTTATATTGTCGTCCAAGTCATTGATATATATATATTAAGAATGATAAAGATCCTAATACTGATCCTTATGGTACCCCACTCAAAACTGATTTCCAGTTTGACACTTCTCCATCTTCTACAACACGCTGTCTTCTGTGTTCTATCCAGTCAATTAAGCCATCCCCGATACCATGGGCTTTTAATTAAAAACCCATTAGACCCCGTGCGCCCGAAAGCGTCCGACCTTGTTTTCCCCACGGCGCCCACAAGCGTCCTATGGGGAAAAAGGCTGTGGAAGTGGCGTCATCGGGTGGATTGATATGAAACTAAAACTAGCGGAATTCTTAGCTATGAATTGTGGGTAAAATTAACATAATGGTCGTATTGAAAGTTTCGAAGATAATCGCGTTTGAAGTCGAGCACTGGTGGGCTTTAAAAATGGCCGTTTTTCGTAGAACAGATGCGTTCACTGCAAGATGAAGTTTGCGCGATTTTAGGGATGAATGTTCGGGTGAAAGTGCTTCTGAGATGGATGTGGAGGTAAGATTTATATGTGGCTCGATCTTTGACTGAGTGAGCGATAAATTGAAGATGGCGTTGGTTGGTTTTCTTCGTCCAAGAGTAGCCGGGTCACTGTCTTATTCAGCTTGTTGACTGTTTCAACACTGACATTGTGTGTTTTGTGCCATTTATTAGGCTTAGATTACGTGGTTAGTTGTGCATGTTGTTATATAATAAATTATAAGGCAAATGAGTAAATAAAACAGAAAAATCTGACCCGACGAGCATGTAAACAGTCAAGCCCTGGCCAGGCCTGGGCGGTGCCTAGATGGGTGGTGTTGTTGCTTTGCCTTTGGACATTGTTGACAATTTTATTATATTGACGGTGTCACTGGATTTTGTAATTAATTGTATTTATCTATATTTCAGATATAAGTAAACTTTAAAAAAGTCGTCATTATTGGCTGCTTGTAAAAATTATAATTTGACATTGTTGTGTTGGATATGACATGTGACAAATGCATCAACATTTTTATTCTTAATCTGTTTTCATTACTGTAGCTGTTTGTTTGTTTCAGGTGGCAAGTAATAGTAGTGATGACATCCCTGATGAGAATTCCAACAACTCATTGTCATCAAAATGAAAATGTTAGTTGTGTCGCGAAAACAGAGTGAAACGGCCATCTGGACGTGCAATTGAGACATGCTTTGGATGTCTGACATGCAATGTGCATTTGTGCAAAATTGGATTCTTTGTGCAGTACCATGCATAGGAAGAACATTTCCTTGTGTGGAGCCAGCAGTTGGTGATGTTATTGTAATAAAATATGACTATCATGTCAAACTTCACTCTCAATATTTGTTCACAAAATTTATTTACGAAGTTCCACACCTCAGAATGACAACATATAACAAGCTTATATATACCACAGTTACACCATTGCATAAATAATTAAATTTGCTTCAAAATAAACATAACTTGCAATTATAAGATATCAATACTTTTGAAGCTACAGCTTAAAAACTAGAAGCACCCATAATTTTCAAAATCTGCCTCGTTTGCCCGGGGAAAAGCAGCACACGCTTAATTCAATGTGCAGGGTCTAATGGGTTAAGCAATAATCTTTGATGTGGCACTTTGTCAAAAGCTTTCTGAAATTCTAAGTAAATAATATTTACTGGTGATCCCTCGTCAATCCACTTAGTGATTTCTTCAAAAAAACAACATTTGTTAACCATGACCTCGCTTTTAAGAATCCATGTTGAGATGAATTTAATAATTTATGCCTAACAAGGAAGTCCACCATATGGTCTTTAATTAACTTTTCTAATAATTTGAAAATCACTGTCGTTAAACTCACTGGTCTGTAATTCTCTGACTTATTTCTCGAACCCTTTCTAAATAATGGTAAGATGTTTGCTTCTTTCCATTCAAAAGGAACAACTCCCTCTTTTAATGACAAGTTGAATACTCTTGCTAGTGGTGTACTGATTTGTTCTACTGTTTCCATTAGTAGTTTTGGAGGAATTTCATCCAATCCGGTGATTTATGATCTTTCATTGCCTTTATTTTCTTAGCAACCATTTCTGGAGTTACACTTAACAGTCCTAAATAGACAGATTTAGCCTCCTTAAATTTAGCATCTGGAACTGGTAATGAACTAATATTCTCTCTGGTAAACACTGAACTGAAGTAACCATTTAGGTCTTCCGCCATTAAAAACCCCTGTGATATTATATTACCAGCACTATCTTCTACAGGTCCGACCTTGTCTTGTACGTTTTGTTTACTCCTGACATATGCATAAAAACTTGCTGTCATTTTTTATGTTACATGCTAGTTTTTGTTCATAGCTTCTTTTAGATTGTCTAATTTCAGTTGTAGCTGCATTAAGTGCTTCTTTATTATTTGCATAGTCTTCATCCTTTCTGGTACGCCTATAAACCCTCCACATCGTTTGCTTAAACACTATTTTTCTAATAGCTTATTTTGACAAGTGTTTCTTTCTAGACCGTTTTCCTTGTTTTTTCAAGGGAACAAATTTATCGATGATACTCTCAAGTTCGAGGAAGATGCGGTTTACCACTCATTATGTCGATAATGAGGTTACTGAAATATAGGTATATAGTACATATTTATATATAATCGGATTTCCCAGTTTATTTTCCCCTTGAGTGTTCCATTCCAGGGCTTATTCCGTGACACTCGTAGTTTCTTTCTGAAGGGTGCAACCTATCCAAATCCATTTCCCTCTTTTTATCTATTTCCTGAAATTGTGTTGCTCTGTCCTCTTCACGAGCTCTTTGTAATCCATTTAATTCTGAGCATGTATCTTGCATTATAAAATAACTAATTCCCCTACCCATAAATTATTATTATTAACAAAAATCATGTTGCAAAGTATTAAACAGGAACACGCTTTTCACATTGGATTAAGGATTGCGATTATATTTCTTGCTGAGAATGATATATGTATGTATGTTATAATGTATGTATGTATGTACGCACGTACGCAAGTATGCACGTACGTTCGTATGAATGTATATTCGTATGCCCGAATATAAATAACAACTGAAAGGAAGAAAAGAAAGTGAAAGCTAAGTTGCAGGAACTAAAAGGCAACCGAATTCATTAGAATTCAATGGGCTGTTTTCAAGAGCTGTTGTTATAAGAAGCTCCAGGAAAAGGCCACTTGTTGCACGAACGTGTCTAGAAGTTAGTGGCTAATGTAGGGCGCGTGTTTGACCATTATCAATCTGTACATTTGACGTTTCGACGATGGGAGAGTTTCCCATGGAAGGCATTGATCTGTTTTTTTCTGGTTGAAGTCATATTCTTCATAATATTATATACTGTTTACATAACCTGTCAGTCCAAATTCGGCGTTTTTGTTTGCCATTACACGAGGATCAATACCATTTTCCACAATTTTAAAATCGTTTTTTTTACTATGCCCTGTAATTTAAACATCTGTATTTAGTCCGGCTCAAAATAAATATAGTCGCATTACAAAGCTACACTTGAAATCTTGCCTGCTTTTAGTGTCGCTGTCCACCACTAGATTACTCGATGTGGTGTCAACACATCCGTGGTTACCGCATTTATCATATGTTACCTCTAGGACTTCTCAAAGATTCGTATTTCTTGTGAATAATTAATGTTACCCATGCATACATCTACACTCCTCTAAGACATTTTTCTACAAGAATAGCCAACTGTGTAGGTCTTCCATTCCATATGTTTACTCTTAACTCCCAACGTCTTCCTCATTGAATATTTATTGTAGACGACCGTTGTTCAACATCCTCTAGCAGGTAAGGTGCAGTAGTTTTGCCCTGCTCCATATTGATGGCATAGTGGTCTTTCATCGTCCCTACCAGTAGCTGGCTATCCCAATTCGATCTGCATAGTTTATGTACGTGTGCATTACGATGGACCCACCTTATCCCGATCCATGGGAGCCACCCAATACGCCATCCTTGAGAATTGATCTAACTGACCCCCTAGACACGTTTTAGACTTCTGCTAAGATTCACTTTTCAAGTTGAGTGGATTGACATACACACACTTTAACATGTTACATATGTATTGTTTCATGATTTACATTAATTCACTAACATATTTGATTCATAGATTACTGAGACCTCTCAGATTCTACCATTTATCTAAATATAGTGTTTTAAGATGTCAAAATAGATACCCTTAATAACCCGATCAGCGTTATTTGTGATTTGATACCCTAAATGCGTTGCGTGCGTTAACGTGCATTGGTCACCGAAAACATACCCATAAAACGTGGGATTTGTCTCCATGATGATATATTGGCAATGTGCTGAGTACCCCGCCCCGGGGCCCCAATCCATCATTTTATCTACCACCCGGAAACATTATTTATGATAGCCAACGACAATCACACCGTGACAGCCTCTCATTTCTCATACGTTCGTAGTTAGCTTCCTTAATGCCGAGTTTCTGACGATTATGCAAGTTTACTTTCCTTTCAGTCAACACACCGTCACGTGAAATCACATTGCGGCGGCGTCTCACGTCTTCCGAATAAGTGTTTCCCTTCCTTTCTGTTGCCTTTTTTCTCAATTAGCTACCTATTTATATTACCTTTTCAACAGTTTGCCTATACGTTCCATAATTTCTCAAACCCTAATCACTGGTCTCAAATTCGCATACTCCAAGTAACGTATTTGTTGTGATGTTTTCTCTGTAATATAAAGTTAATTTGTGCAAATATCACAATAAGGAAGTAAATACAAATTAAAATACAATTTATTAGAGACATGCGAGCATCTTACTTCACGGAAAATCTTGATGTCCCTCCGTATAAAAAAAGTCAAAGTTATGTTTCTACAACACATTAACCGTCGTTGACATGACAACACAGATCACCTGGTTTGACTGTATTTCTCTATCGTCACCGCCGCGTCTTCTCTTTCAAACTCACGCATCACTGCGGTGATGCTTTCGAGGTTGACATTAAAGCAGTCTAAGGCATTCAGCAGCAGCTCGGTTTGACCTCCAATGGGGTCCAGATACGGAATCATGTCGTCCAGTCCCATGATACTCGCCAGGTGGCGCCAGTCGCGCCCGTGCAGTTTATCAATTGGGTTCAGTAAGATGGCGAGCTCCATTTTCAGCTTGTGCGGTATCACGAATTCTTTAGTCGTCGGCTTTTTGAAGTCGCTGTGTGATGCAGAAAACGAAAATTATGTTTCCTTGTCTTACTAGCATATATACTATTCCAACACGTGACAGTTTCCTTGTCTTACTAGCATATATACTATTCCAACACATGCACATAGTTCTTGTTTTATGCATCTTCTCATACACAATATATCTTATTGTATTATACAATACTGGCATTACAGGAAATGTCTTACTGTCTTACATGGTAAGTGTATATGATAATTTACTTATGTCCTGCATCCACTAGCGTGGTCAGGTTTATAGTAGCACGGTCAAAACGAAACCCGCAGTGACGTCAACAAGATGTGAACTGACCGACACCTAACGGCAAAGCAGAAAACTAATCCTGCCAGTCTGGGTGCGATTTAGCGTCCATCTTATATTTTTACGGCCGTCTACCGAATAAAAATTAAGCAGATGCTCACAAAAGCAGTTGTTGTTATGCTACGTAACGTGGCAGTTAATGTGTGATCATTAGTTGGATCAATAATAAACATTTATGTGTTTCTAACATAAATTATGTATATATGTTGCACATGAAAGGGAACGTATTTATTTTACTGCGATAGCTTATATAGAACTTTATAAATATCTTCACATAAAGTCCATTAAATGTAAATGACACAAATTAAGGTAGTATGTTGTTTTCCACCATAAAGAGCATTAAGAAAGAATCAAATTTACCGACGTCGGATACAGTATCGAACAGTCATTTCTAACGTACCTGAAGCTGTGCGTGCTGTCGCGACTATCAGGCCGAGGCTTCATCATTTTGTCGACACATTCACGAAGCAGGTTCACGGTGAACGAGTCGTCGGTGTCTTCCTGGTCCGGCAAACCGACAACCCCCGTCCGACGTCGACTACTTTTCGAATGTTCCTGTTGGTGTACAATACGCTATATATATATATATATATATATATATATATATATATATATATATATATATATATATATATATATATATATATATATATATATATATATATATAGCGTAGTCATGTGCAGCGTATATACATATACATATACCTATGCCTATATATATATATATATATATATATATATATATATATATATATATATATATATATATATATATATATATATATATATATATGTATATATATATATATATATATACACACACATACACGTGTGTGTATATATGTGTGTGTGCATATATATACCTGTACATATACCTATGCCTGTACACACACGCACGCATGCACGCACGCACGCACGCACATATATATATATATACACACACACACGTGTGTGTGTATATGTGTGTGTGTGTGTGTGTGTGTGTGTGTGTGTGTGTGTGTGTGTGTGTGTGTGTGTGTGTGTGTGTGTGTGTGTGTGTGTGTGTGTGTGTGTGTGTGTGTGTGTGTGTGTGTGTGTGTGTGTGTGTGTGTGTGTGTGTGTGTGTGTGTGTGTGTGTGTGTGTGCGTATATGTATATGTATAGGTATATACGCTGCACATGACTTAGTGTTTGAACAATGATTATACATGTAACTACACTGTGTCGTTATTCTTTACGACCGTAACCAGTATCGATTTAGAGTTATAACGCAAAACAATCGAACGATATTTTAATTCGTCTGTGCCATTAAATACATTTTGATTCCGCATTGAAATTCAAAATAAACAGTGGCCTAGGTAACACACGGAAAGATGATATATATATATATATATATATATATATATATATATATATATATATATATATATATATATATATATATAAAGATAAATATATAAAATGATTTAAAACAAATTTATATATATATATACTCCGGAGTTTGGAATATTGCTCAGTAGGAAGTGAGTTTTGGACACTCGTGAAGGAGGATGAGAAACGTATCTACGCACCCTATATGTGAGCAGGATGCAGGATGCTCAGATTAAGTTGGATGCAGGGAAAGGCTAATATCTAGGCCAGATAAAACATTGGGGTTAAGGTCTGCTATGTTCCAACAGTAGAAGAAAGCTGACTACTTATGGCCTTTGGAAAAAGAAGACCCGAGCGTCACACACTGGGATTTAACAATGTATGGGCTGACCTCAAGCATTGGACAGACCGTGGAGTGACGTGGCTATAGCGAAACTACAGAGACGCCAACGGCCTAACTGAGATTATGGCTACACATCATCATCAATCGCCTGGTGTGATAGATCATAGTTCTGATATTGACCCTAGTGGTGACCGGTAGAACCAAACCACTGACCTTCTGCACTTCGTATGTGACTTTGACATGTGCAGCCTGGTCTTCTTCGTTGCCGTCCTGTTGTGCAACGCGAACCACGCATTTGAAATAGGGCGCCAGGTCACCAGAAGGAGTGACGTCAAACAGGCAGCTGGGTCTGCTATTGCACCACACCTTCATAAAGGACAGTGTCTGAAACACGAAAATAGAATCGTCACAGCGGTGCTAAGCAGGACAGCTATTTAGGCTGGTTTCCAAGAGCGACCAATTGTCCAATTTGACGACCGATGCAGTGTCGTGGTGCAAGATTCGCAGGTCGTTTAAACATCCCCGCGAAACCGATTTGCGAGGCCAATTTGTGGCTACGATTGTGTCGACGGGATTGGGAGTTGGCCGCGATTTGGTGCTGTGGCCAATCAACGACCGAAAACAGGTGCATCGTCCGGACTTTCATCAAACTCAAAGCCGGAGTGGCGCGAGTCAATATCTAAGTCGCATCTACGCAATATCATGTGACAAGATCGACTAATCGGGGTACAAATCACTCGTATAAGCCGGCCTTTATGCTCCTATCCGCCGACATTTGTGAATGAATATGGTTGTTTATAAAACAAAATAAATTGACAAATATCGCAGAAGGGCGGGTTACTCATAAATGAAAACGTGTAGAGCTCTCGATGAGCCAATGGCTTCCTTGTCCACTTGTCGTCTGTGTCTTTTGCTTTGGAAGGAAATCTTGTTAAATTCAAATATCGAGAGAAATTGATTGCAAAATGTCTGAAGTGGTGTCCCAACGACAACACTGTCAATCGAGAGGTGAAGGTGGGCAGTCACCAGCGAAGTTATCCCGGAGAGCTATAATAACAATTGTCACAAAGCTTGTGTGGAAATCATTGTAAATGTGATTTTTCCTGCTTACTTTTAGCAGTAATGACTTAAACGTTTACCGGGGTCCCTGAATTTCCTTGCACGTTATGTACACAAAATTGGCATCAAAGCTTGTGCTCAAAATAAAAAATTCCTCATAGTGCAAGAAACCATGGTTACTGTGGTCTTGTTGCTGACGCAATATGCATAACAACTTATTTCAAATAATAGACATAGTAGAAATAGATAGTACATTACATTAAAGAGGTTAAAATATCTAAACAATCAGGGTCGGCTACTTGAAATGTTGATCATACATTTTGATAAATGAAAAATATATTTTATTATTGCATTAATACTATTACAGTAAATGACAATTTCACTTATTCAAGCATCCAAAATTAATTACTCACCATTTTGGACTTTCCGTCAATCTGCCAACATGCTTTCAATTCATCGAGGGATACGTCAATCCCCTTCCCGTTGTAGTAGAGGAAGAAAGGTTCGTTTCCCACCTGATTTCCGTAGCCACTGTTTACACAATTGAGGCGTAGCAGCTGCGATGATATCACATAAAATGTCACGTAATATCTTCATCACAGAAATTGACAGGCGCATATGTAACACCGATGTTGAATTTTCACCGAAATGATTTGTTTACTCGCCGACTTAATGGGATATCATTTGTAATGCACAAAAATCATTATAATATTTGAATTATTGCAACAGCTCGCAGCTGCTTATCACAATGACGGGATATTGAATTAATGGTAGGCCTATAAACTGGATATTGAATTATTGGAATGCCTATGCACGGATGCAAATTCGAAGGATTCAAAACATTAATGAAGCATCTACAGAAGCTTAAGGTGTCAAGCTTAAGGAGTCAAGACATATGGTAACATAAATCCGTAAGATTGCAAACGAACCCGTAAGATTATTAAGTTGGTTTTTTGCCGTGCACGCTCAAAAGGCGACTCTGGAGTCGACGCAAGGCGACGCTAAACCATGATTGTACTCCACTGTCGTCCGCCGTGCTTTGACATTGACGTGTTATACAATTACGTTAAACTGGCTTGGCTGACGCGACTTGAAACAACAGTAAGTGTTTTATTTTATCAATTCACTGTCATTCACATCACTCGCATTGACCTTAGGGTCAACTGTTTGATCAAATAACATAAATGTGCATCCGGGTTTGTTTTATCTGAAGCTACCATTGGTGGGGTATCAAAACGGTATTACTTACGTCCATTGTAGCCAGTTCGTTGTCAACGCAAATCACACGAAGGTTCAGTAGCTGCGAGTCTGACCCGATTTTGGCAAACACCATGGCGCTGATATCCTTTGACTGTTGATATGTAACACACAAAATTATTTTCATACAAACAAAGAAATCATATACGGAGCAGCTAATCGACAGAAGTAGATACAAACGTCTGACCACACTCCACACAGCAATCAACAGTTATTTTTCTTGCCAGTTGGTAACTTCCTCCAGCCTGCCCAGCAGCCAATGGCTTCCTTGTCCACTTGCCATCTCGGTCTTTTCTTTGGATGGCAATCTTGTTAAAGCACAGAACGACAACTATTTAGACAAGCTTTACCACGCAGTACAAAGCAAACACGACTAAACAGCGATCACCCCAACCACCAAATCAACACACCAAACTGGAATAATTCAGGCATTCCGTCAATACCATAGCGGTATGTTGCTATCTTAGTGGTATTTTCGCCGTGTCTTTACCTGCATCTGATCGGGTGTGTCTTTACACACGACGGTTATGAGACAGAAGCGATTGAGAACCACCAGACATCGTCTCTCGTCGCCGAAGCCGAATGCATACGAGCTGGCTTCGTGCTCCGCCCACGTCGTCGGCTTTCCTACGTCTGTCTCACTACACAATACTGTCAATTTGCACATCTCGTTCTCCGTATAATACGCGTTGTAGCCGAATGAGAGCGCCACTGGTCGCCGGAAGCGAGTGCCGTGCGGCAGGCAGTGGATGACGGGACTGGCGAGACTATGTTTGCCGTCGAGCGTCGGCTGGTCGGCGGCGTTCTGACTGATGCCGATGATGATGTCCTGAGGTTTGTCGACGGCGTTCTCCGGCACGCACATGGTGATGTTCATCACCTG
The DNA here is from genome assembly GCA_963662155.1 of Lamellibrachia columna. Lineage (NCBI taxonomy): Eukaryota > Metazoa > Annelida > Polychaeta > Sabellida > Siboglinidae > Lamellibrachia > Lamellibrachia columna. Next base: position 47,411,121 of record OY759262.1, on the reverse strand, counting down.
CAGGACGCCCCCTGTCGGTCCAACGGTGAACTTCCACAGGAATCGACCGTCGGCGTCGCCGTGTAATGCTGGCATCGGTTCGTAATGGCGGAACTGGGCTGTTGGTAAATGACACAGATAGATCGTAGTAGTATATTTGACAACTAATCGCCCCTATACATTGTTCTGAAGTTGCTAGCTATGAAACCATGGTGTTGTCATCAGTGACGTTCGATACCAATGATATCTGGAGGAGGGAACTATCTTACCGCCATGTTTCATTTTTTTTATCGTTATTAATTCGACAATTGACATGTTAGTGTATAACAGCCTACATCGTGAAATAGAGAAGTATCTCGTCATCAGTTTGTATTGTTCCCAAGTTTACAACCATATCTGATCAAATTCCCGACTTTGGCTAATCTTTTCTTCATAAGAAACTACCCAGCAGAAGTGGAACGGTTTTTGTCAGTTAACCGTTAACATTTTGTCTGATTAATTTTATATGACTATTAAATTGTTCAACGTTGATTACGTAAATGCAATACCACTATTCCAGCGTATAGTTTCCAACAGACGCGCAGTGCGCGAGTACAATAGCTTCGGTGCGCGTCTATTAGTTTCTCAAACGTGACGCAAGCTAATAAATATAGTGCTATGTTTTAGACAAGCGCGGTAGGTAACAACCCGTGCTATTGTCTACACGGAAATATTTGAATAATTTATTTATATTTACACATAGTTTCGATGCTAAGCTCTATGTAACTGCGTGCTGCCACTCCTGAAATCTTATATTATGTTTTCGTGCATGGTTTCACCTCTGAAAAAGAGGTGTGCACTTCTGTTAGGTAGTGTGCTTCTATTAGAAGCTATGTGGTACATGCATATTTATGTCTACTCTGATACTAGCCTAGTTTTAAATCCAGTAAAGATACAAGTTACGGTGTCTTTCTTACCAGCATCCATAACAGCACATGTCTCTAGACCAGTGGCGCCCGCCGAGGCAGAGGAGGCGATCTTAGAAGCAATGACGTCACCGGCCTCAGGCACAAATGCACTCGCAGCAATTGCTTAAAAACAAATAGAACAATCGTGTCATATAGGCTTAAAAATGCACAAAACATTGAAATTATAAGTTTGTAGCAACATAACGTTACATTCGTTTGTATATCTGGGATATTTCGTTATCCCAGAGTGAAAATGGTGATAACCATCTGATACGATAGTGATGCGAATAAATACTCTCACACAGCCGTGGCGGTTTTTCATTGGTCCTAACAACGACAATGCATTGCGCACAAATAATTTACCAACTGAAACACAAAACAAAGGTGACCAATAATCCTACTGTGAGTACCATCAATAGAAGGTAAATTATGAATTACAAATATTTTAAGAACCACATATTACTTTTATTCACGTTAGCAAAGATGTAGGTTTTGGACCCGAAGTATCAACCGTGTAAACACATCGACAAAGCAGTTATTACTATGGATAGCAACGTCGCTTTACAATAATGGAATAAAACGATTTGAGATTATAAAATGGAATAATGCTATTAGACAGTTTCAGCAATTCGCTCTATGTATCCGTAGTTCCGTAAGGTATAGATGCTGACATCAGCTGAATTTGCCGGTCACATAATCCATACATTTTGGGCCGAGATACGCATACATTCTATCCGTATATATCCGTAAATATGCTACTTATAAGTTTTAGACGTTGTTTCAAAGAAGGCATGCTTCATTGTTACAGTCTGCGTAATCTAGATATCTAAGAACAATTATAACTCAACAGGACAGAGAAAACACTGAAATTTACAGCATTTATTCGTAAGAACGAGTCAACACCCACGCTGGCGGAAAACCGCTCGTGATTGACGGACAGAACAAGATGGAGGAGATTCACTTCGGCCTTATGGGCCACTGGGCCCGAAGAGGATAGGGAGGGGAGGGATTGACGGACAGGAAATACACTAGCGTTTAGTGGGCAATTTCACCGTTGCAAACTAATAGTTGAAACAGAATTACGGCGACTGCTGTGAACGATGCAAAGATCAGCAGATGATTTCATCACCTGATGTAGTCCCACGTACCTGTAGGATAAACTTTTTGGATAACGGTGGCGCGGTAGGGCACAACCACGCTGTAGCGAGGGAGCGGATACTGGTAGAAAGATTGCCGGGGGTCTGGATGTTTTGGCGTTGTAGATACACGCTTCCGCATTGCGACTCCCACACACGCCCCCTCCTCCGGTTGTTGCTCTGTAGGGAGCTCCCATGACAGCGTCCTCCCAAACAGGGGAAATCGTCGCAGGAATCCTTTACCGTGCGGCTGTTTGCCCTCGGGTGTTTCTGCGTCTTCGGCCTAATTCAAGAAGACACGGTTTTATTGATGTCAACGGCGTTGGTCTAGATATGAATATGAAAAGCAGCGACGTTTGTTTATCATATTGGTCCTGTGGATTCGGACGTGTGAACGTCATTTCATCATCAGCTGTTCGAACACATATTGTACACAAAATTAAGAGAATAATTAACAGATACACTCTCCGAATTGCTATGTATGTGAACGAATTATGAAGCTTACAAACGATCACTAAACCGTTTTTTTCTTAACCATGCTATTTTATTTGTACATAAAACGTTGTTGCCAAAATTTGGCGGTTGTTGCATCTATAGTAAAAATATGCTTTGTTGCCATCTTTAATCGCCTGACGGCGCATCTGATCGCTTCATGTGGATATATGGAATACCGGTTATATAAGACACACAATTCACAAACCATGGCTGATAAAAACCGGCACGTCGTTTAGTGTGTAGGCCCCTATGTGTATTTTGTCGCGTTATGTAAATGCCAGCGTTGTAATTAATTGGTTTCAGGTTTAACTGGATTTGCCCCCAACCCCGATTTTGGGTCTATGACAACGGCAACTACAGTGTTGGCAAAATGATTTCTACATAACATGCGCTATATCGAACGTCAACCTGTGACGATCAAAATGACCGAGATCATTAACCATCCGACGAAGCCCGGCGCAAACCCGGCTGTCTCGCATCTGGTCGGCTCGCACTTTCGCGACCAACCGGAACCAGAGATGTCCATCAGGTGCCCGGGCACCCACTCCATCAGGTGCCCGGGCACCCTCCCTCTTTCATTTTGGTCGGATTTTGGTTCATCAAGTCAGAGTTAAATGTCAAGACACACCGGCTTCCTACGAGGAAGCTGGTGGGAGCTGGTTAAAGTGGGCTGGACTTGTGGAAAGAATGGAAGGGAACGATTGACGAAAAGAACGGATGCGCATAGAGTGGAGGGTAGAAGGAGAAGAGGAAGACTGAGACTGAGATGGGAGGAATGCGTGAAGAGAGATTTGGCGGGAGTTGGAGGGGAGGGGAGAATGAGAACGAGGGATAGGGGGAGTGGAGACGGGTGGTGGAGACGGCAGTGACACTGGATCAGTGACAAAAAAGGACACACATGGACGACCGGTATCGGTGCCAGCCTCCCCGGACTACTGGGATAAAGAAGAGAGTGACATCAACACGGCGAGGTGGCGTACTCCTGCACTTGTTCCTCAGAGGAGGACATTTCTAACACACAAACGTGGGACATTGCCATAAGGAACTGCCATGCGCAATTTAGCCGATGTCACAATAGGTAACATTATTCAGCCGGGGAAAAAATAAAATGTCGGACCTTTGTCATGGATATGTTGCGGAAAGTTAATGCGTTCTTTCAAATAATGTTAATGTTGGGTTATTATTGATGGTTGAAGCATGCATGGTTGCTTAAACACAAGAATTAAAGCCACCAAATACGCCTAATTGTGCACAGCTAAAATAATCTCAACGGCAAGACACATTTACTGAGATGAGTGATTAGCGACGTGCTAGCTTAACTTCGGTAAGTGCCATTGACAAGGTTAAAAACTGCGTTATTTTAAAGAAAAGTATGTAAAGAAACGTCTACTTGTTAACGGTTTGTGTGCACATTATTCTCCATGAATATTATGCTCTAGTTGATGCGTAGGCCGTTAAACAGTGTTTTTTGTATGTGTTACGTAATCACTAGTGTTAGCACAATGCTCTTCATTACAGTGTTTACACGGTGTTCCATATATTTCATTTTACATAAATATTTCAAGGTAGGACCTGTTTAGTGTGAAACGCTAGTAATATAATCCTATATATGTATTAAAATAGTAACAGGCCAATAATATATTATATTGGTATGCTAAATTTTGCCTCAACGGTAAAACTTTATATATTACAATTTACCCTGCTGACTGAAGCAACTAATCAATGAATCAATGAACCCTCATGAAACGTATCATTTCGCAAATGTATGTTGCATTAAACATTTAGTTACGCACTTGTTATTTGCGGTTTCGCTGGCTTAAAACAAATTCGATCTGGTAACAATCCGAACAGCAATCTTCAAATACATTGTTTTTGTTACAACCAGCCCCGCTGTCCCCTACTGTACTTTATAGGCAAGTTTGTACATTATTCGCCCTCTTATAAGTTATAAGGCCCCTATCACAAACTGCTTACCAGAGGCCACCCCTCACCACAGGCTTTTCATGATAAGTTCCCCTCGCGAGAGGCAACCCCCTCTCATGAGGTCATCGCAACTTTGTAGAAGGAATGACCTTAACAGATAGGGACAACTGCAATACTTATTATTGTATTGTGTGAACTGACTGGCCGGTGTATGCATGAACAATTTTGGTCGGATTATGTCGAACCCTTGCTGTACGACGTAATCGGATCAAAACCACTCGCGTAAATGCCCTGCAGCTGTCAAAGAAAAATTTTGCGGATAATGCGTGAATAATAAACGGAACCTTAAACAAAAATCTTGTCCGTTACACCCCAAATGACGGAGATTTCAATCTTCGTGACTGAGTTTTATCAGCTAAATCAAAATGACGGAGACGAACGGTCCCACGGTCGGGTCATCTACGGTCCCACTGTCGGGTCATCTACAGTCCCACGGTCGGGTCATCTACAGTCCCACGGTCGGGTCATCTACAGTCCCACGGTCGGGTTATCTACGGTGCCACGGTCGGGACATCTACGGTGCCACGGTCGGGTCATCTACAGCCCACGGTCGGGTCATCTACAGTCCCACGGTCGGGTCATCTACGGTGCCACGGTCGGGTCAACTACGGTGCCACGGTCGGGTCATCTACGGTCCCACGGTCGGGTCATCTACAGTCCCACGGTCGGGTCATCTACGGTCCCACGGTCGGGTCATCTACGGTCCCACGGTCGGGCCATCTACGGTCCCACGGTCGGGTCATCTACAGTCCCACGGTCGGGCCATCTACGGTCCCAAGGTCGGGTCATCTACAGTCCCACGGTCGGGTCATCTACAGTCCCACGGTCGGGTCATCTACGGTCCCACGGTCGGGTCATCTACGGTCTCACGGTCGTGTCATCTACGGTCCGACGGTCGGGTCATCTACAGTCCCACGGTCGGGTCATCTACGGTCCCACTTTCGGGTCATCTACGGTCCCACGGTCGGGTCATCTACGGTCCCACGGTCGGGTCATCTACAGTCCCACGGTCAGGTCATCTATGGTTCCACGGTCGGGTCATCTACGGTCCCACGGTCGGGTCATCTACGGTCCCACGGTCGGGTCATCTACAGTCCCACGGTCGGGTCATCTACGGTCCCACTTTCGGGTCATCTACGGTCCCACGGTCGGGTCATCTACGGTCCCACGGTCGGGTCATCTACGGTCCCACGGTCAGGTCATCTACGGACCCACGGTCGTGTCATCTACGGTCCCACGGTCGGGTCATCTACAGTCCCACGGTCCGGTCATCTACAGTCCCACGGTCGGGTCATCTACGGTCCCACGGTCGGGTTATCTACAGTCCCACGGTCGGGTCATCTACGGTCCCACGGTCGGGTCATCTATGGTCCCACGGTCGTGTCATCTACGGTCCGACGGTCGGGTCATCTACAGTCCCACGGTCGGGTCATCTACGGTCCCACGGTCGGGTCATCTATGGTTCCACGGTCGGGTCATCTACGGTCCGACGGTCGGGTCTTCTACAATCTCACGGTCGGGTCATCTACGGTCCCACTTTCGGGTCATCTACGGTCCCACGGTCGGGTCATCTACAGTCTCACGGTCGGGTCATCTACGGTCCCACGGTCGGGTCATTTACAGTCCCACGGTCAGGTCCTCTGTGGTTCCACGGTCGGGTCATCTACGGTCCCACGGTCGGGTCATCTACAGTCCTACGTTCGGGTCATCTACGGTGCCACGGTCGGGTCATCTACGGTCCCACGGTCGGGTCATCTACAATCCCACGGTTGGGTCATCTACGGTCCCACGGTCGGGTCATCTACAGTCCCACGGTCGGGTCATCTACAGTCCCACGGTCGGGTCATCTACAGTCCCTCGGTCGGGTCATCTACGGTGCCACGGTCGGGTCATCTACGGTGCCACGGTCGGGTCATCTACAGCCCACGGTCGGGTCATCTACAGTCCCACGGTCGGGTCAACTACGGTGCCACGGTCGGGTCATCTACGGTCCCACGGTCGGGTCATCTACAGTCCCACGGTCGGGTCATCTACGGTGCCACGGTCGGGCCATCTACGGTGCCACGGTCGGGTCATCTACGGTCCCACGGTCGGGTCATCTACAGTCCCACGGTTGGGTCATTTACGGTCCCACGGTCGGGTCATCTACAGTCCCACGGTCGGGTCATCTACAGTCCCACGGTCGGGTCATCTTCAGTCCCTCGGTCGGGTCATCTACGGTCCCACGGTCGGGTCATCTACGGTCCCACGGTCGGGTCATCTACGGTCCCACGGTCGGGTCGACACAGTTGAATTTTTTTTAGAAATTCACCCCGCGTCTTTTTCTTCGATTGTTCGATAATTTTTTTTATAATGTTGTGTATCCTGGAATTTGGTGAACACGAACTACTACGTAATCTCGTCCGGAGAGTGGGCATTTTGCCTAGTTAATATAAATCTATACCCGATATTTTCCGGTAAGAAAGAGGTACAGGGACGCCCTCTGGAGAGTGGTTCACCACTAAATTCGTTCGTTGTTTCCAGTTTTCTCCGACATGTAGAAAAACATATCGAGCGAGCAGCAGACACGAAAGAAAAAAACTCTAAATAACTACGTTTATTTTATAACACATTGCCAATCGATAGATTAAAGGCCAATGCGAAGGAACATAGGAATATATGCCCTCGCCACCTGGGAGGAGATACTGCCAGATGGCCCCAAAGTTAGCGTAAAATATAACGATCATACGACTGCCAGATGGCCCCAAAGTTAGCGTAAAATATAATGATCATACGTTTGAATTTGCCTGCCGGAATATTTGATCTTTGTGATAATTACCCACCTTGCTAACAGCTAACATATTTAAGTCAATCGTTCATTTCGCGATAAAAGGTTGAATTATTTGTAAGCTCGATCAGCTAGTTGCTGCGCGTGGAAGGGCGTTGGTTTCTCAACCGCGGTTCGAATCCCCGGCAGGCCATTTCGAAGTCTGGGCGTTTTCGTTCACTCTGCATTGTCCAAGTTCACTCATCCGTATAGATATGTACCTGGCCGCAGATCGTGGTGAATATGTGTGACCGTAAAGATACTGCGTTATATAACAAGATACTTTTACCTTTAGTTGTCTGTTTTTTTTTCTGATAAAATGCAACAAGTTTTAAGTGCATGGTGAAACGCAAATACAAGGAATTCCAGTGTGTCGTGGTGATTCGTAACTTCCTTGTTGAATGAATTCGTGTATTGTGTAGGAATCGGCACGTGTCTGAACTCATAAACGTTAGTTATGATCAGATAAACGGATGTGTTGTTAATACGCATTCGTTCGTTCTCACGAGATCGAACAAGTTTTATCTGATCCTACGTGAATCGACGTGAGTGTTCCTGGTTTGGCCACATCACCAGGCACAACACCATCTAAAAAAACACTCTGCAAAGCACCCCGGATGGCAAGAGATGATAGGGCCGCCATGTAAAAAAATGGCTGGACAACATAATGATATCGACAAAACTAAGCCTACCGACCCTACTTCGCACAGCAGATCAGACCAGGCTGGCGTAGACTGTGGAAATGGCACCTCTACTGCCGCCTCGGGCAAGGGTGAAGTGAGTTATAGAAAGCTACACCCTGAAAGGTGCTGGCCATCTTCACGAGCCAGTGGTAGTAGTACTACTCTACACCTGGCATACATCTTCACGAGCCAGTGGTAGTAGTTCTACTCTACACCTGGCATACATCTTCACGAGCCAGTTGTAGTAGTACTACTCTACACCTGGCATACATCTTCACGAGCCAGTGGTAGTAGTACTACTCTACACCTGGCATACATCTTCACGAGCCAGTGGTAGTAGTTCTACTCTACACCTGGCATACATCTTCACGAGCCAGTGGTAGTAGTTCTACTCTACACCTGGCATGCATCTTCACGAGCCAGTGGTAGTAGTTCTACTCTACACCTGGCATACATCTTCACGAGCCAGTGGTAGTAGTTCTACTCTACACCTGGCATACATCTTCACGAGCCAGTGATAGTAGTTCTACTCTACACCTGGCATGCATCTTCACGAGCCAGTGGTAGTAGTTCTACTCTACACCTGGCATGCATCTTCACGAGCCAGTGGTAGTAGTTCTACTCTACACCTGGCATACATCTTCACGAGCCAGTGGTAGTAGTTCTACTGTACACCTGGCATGCATCCTACGCAGTGTATGGAAGTCACTATTTCATCCCACTTGCTGTCATGGTTGTCGTGATTCTGGGAGCCAACCCGTCAATATCAAATAGCAGAGACAGAATCCAACGCCTTCTTTGGTGTTTTGCGTCAGCGTCCGCCCACAGAGGGGACAGGGACTGCTGCTCTGCCAAGGAAGAAGCACACTTAGAAAAAAATCAAGGAAATGCTTAATATTAACCGTCCGACCAGCGACGACCGGTCCACAGCCAATTAAGGTTCAGTTCCCGGATGTACGCCGAAGTTCTACATTCAGGTACTATTATTGTTTAACACAGCAACTAATAAATACACGTTTCAATAGGTCGATATACCAACGGTACTGGTGTATTCAACAGCCCCTGGATCGAGAGGATGGTGCTGGCTACTGGTAGCACAATGACATTGAATGAGCAGTTAGTCAACCGTGAACACGTGGCTCCAATAACACGACGTGAGTTCAATGTAACTGTTGATGTTCACACAGATTACGCAGCGCAGTTGGCGGTGTGACGCGGTGACGAATAATATGTGCGATGTTATCAACTGGCAACATTTATATAACACATCTAATTTGCACCCGGTAACTGCCGTAGGGAAGATTGGGGTTATATGTACAAAACGGATGTTGAATGTGAGGTCCCGGAAGAATGGTGAGCGAAAGTAAGCCCTATTTGTTCCAACATGGAAGCGAAAGCAAAACGTGCAAGACCCAGGGACATGCCGAGGCATCACACTCCTGAGTGTTTGGATTCAGGATGGGAAGATAAGAAAGAGACTGGGTCGAGAATTAGGCACAGCACAACAGGGATTCAGAAAAGGAAGAATGACAACGTATGGAATGTTTGCGCTGAGACAAGAGGTTTGACATGTAAGGTATCACTATGAATTGTAACTCGAAAAGACTTTCGATACAGTCGCAAGAGAGATGGTTACGGCGACGGTGATATAGATGGGAGTGCCAGAAGCAGAAGCCAGGATGGCAGAAACAATGCATGACAGAACAAAAGGAACAGTAGTGGTTGGAGTTTCAGGTTAATACTGTTTTAAGCCAAGGAAATGCGCTTAGTCCTTTACTGTTTATCATGGTGATGGAATTAATCAGTAGGAAGATCAGGACGTTCTCACGATGTTCTCACGAGGAGTGGAAGGAGATGTTTAAGAGGCATGGGCTGAGGATGAACCTGGAGAAGACAGAAATGATGTTGGTTGGAAAGCAAAGAGAGGAGTTGAACGTAAGGTTGTGTACCTTGGCGGAATGGATTGGCGTTCGGAGGTAGAAGTACGTCGCCGGAAACAAGAGGTGGCGAAAGGATGGAGGAAGAAAGAGGGAGTCGTGACGGACATAACATTCTCAACAAAAATTAAAGGACACTATTTGGGGGCGTTTGTAATTCTGGCATGCAATGATGGTTGCATTGATCAAACAAAAGGGGAAAACCGCAACTGAGACGGGAGGACTGCGCAAACAAGGATTTTCGAAAGGCGGAAGAGGATGACAAGTGGAGGGAGAAGGCTGCTGATAGGGAAAAGTTGAAAGGGATAGCAGCTGGGCTAGTTCAGTGGTACACGAACTAGCATCACCTCTTAATAAAGGGATCAACGAGAAAAAACTACACGACTCGCGAGGAATAACATTCATTTAAAAAATGACCGGAACTGTTTAATAGAAATAATTTAGCAATTTAGTTTTACTAATATAAGTATGATAAAAAGTTAAAATAAACATAAGAAAATATGTGAAAGAAATACAGGTTGTACAAAAAACAAATAAACCAGAAAGACTTCGAAAGGCATCATACCAGTAGCCCAAGTCCCAGTACCCCTGGATGTGTGAGAATTGAGTGCCAGTAGATCATGGATCGGTATGCTAGTGAATTACCACACACTCTCTAGTGTAGTCATTATACATTTTTGCAATAAAGAAAAACAGGCAAGTTCTTATATAGCGCGGTATCCAGTCCTTATGACTGCTCAAAGCGCATTACACTTCATCCCCTGGCAGAACTGTATTGCGAGGTACTCATTTATACAGCTGAGTGAACTGTGGCAACGTGGGGTGATTAAACTTGCCAAAGGTTCGAATCGATCGCAGTGGGATTTGAAACCGGGTTCTATACATTGAGAGTCACCAACTAATTGTTGTTTACATTATTTTGAAAAGTGAAGGTACTTGTATGTCTTCAATAAGTTGAAACTACATTTAATGTTCACACATTGAGTGGAGAGATCACTGCCCTGAGATTTAAATGAAGTCATCTAGACAAAGCTTGTGTGAGGTGAGTAAAACACGATTTAAATTTAACACATTGAGAGAAAGGCTAACATTATTAAAATGTTCAATTGACTTTGAGCTTGTATATCATATGATCCACAACTAAGAGGACTTTTTTACAATTTCTCTATAATAAAAACCTCGAAATTCCTTGAAGGTATACGACTATTTTTTATTTAAAATAAACGTGGGGACAGTATATTTAATGGCTCTGCCAGGAAGTGTTTGCAAACGGATAATTATTAATAAGTGCCACAAGCCGTTGTTTCCAGTGACCCTGTTGCTAAGGGCTCTTTGGTTTGAATAACGAAGCCTATTAGCGTGGGAGGTAGTTGGAGGTGTTGACATACAGGAGACCATTGAACGCCCATTTATCGTTGAATAATTATTACCAGCCCTATTCTTGGGCGTTACAGATATATTCAAAGTCACCTATACGTTTTGGAAAGGACTTAGAGCGGACTACGATAGCATATTCAGAGAGTGGACACAATAAGGATAATACGGTTGTTACGCACTGACAGCTGACGATCCGCCATTACTGACTCACCTTCTTCGACATGTTACGTTGTGCTTGGTACCACACGTGTAAGTCGAGTCATTCCAGTTGACAATTCGCGAATATATCTCTCCCTGTCGGGTACTTGTCGCTGTGACTGTGGACGAACTGATATCAGTGCGTTATTCCACGGAGTAATCAAACGACTGTCGAACACGACAACCTGTTCGCTGGGTATAAACGGCTGTCCATCGACCCGTAGCGACAGCTCCAGTGAACCCGTCCTCGGCAATATGCGGGTCGAGAGACGACGGTCGGGTAACTGCTAACAATACAAATATATTCAGTGTGTGTTTGTGTGCGTGTTTGTGTTTGTGTGTGTATGGGTGTGCGCGCGCGCGCACGCGTGTGTGTGTGTGCGTGTGTGCGAACCTATGTGTACGTACATATATACATACGTCCGTACGTATATACGTACGTACGTACGTACGTACGTACGTGTGTTTGCATGTATGCATGAATGCATACATGCTTACATGCAAACACACGTACGTACGTATGTATATACATGCAACGTTGTTAACAACGTTGTTAACAAATGTTAATTCTTATTCCGGGTACAAGTCAACCCTCTCTTCAAGGCTTTTTAGACTAATGCGTTTGATTTCGCATTTTAATCTTGCACAATCAAATGTTACACATTTGAATGTAGTATTTGAATTTGCATTCAAATGCAGCCGTGGAATGTTCACGACCCCCAAACATTTGACTTTTCAAATCCCAACGAAATCAATCAAATTCAGACGTAATTATTTAATTAATTATTGTTGTTATTTGCTGCACCTGATATACTGTTTTTACAGTATAGCTTAATAATCCTTATATTGTGAATCATGCATAATTATTACTTACCAGGATTGAAACCTACATAAAAAACACGTGACATTGACTGGCTGATTGCAGTTATTTCCTTACAGATTAAAGTCTCTGAATTCGGCTAATGGATTAAAACCTACATAAAAAACACGTGACATTGGCTGGCTGACTGCAGTTATTTCCTTATAGATTATAGTCTCTGAATTCGGCTAACACTTAGCACTTCCTTCCCACTGAGACGCCCGAGGTGTAATTGTGGCCCGAGGCTTCAAGCGGCTGGCAACGTAATAAATAAATAGTACATGGTATATTTGTGTTATTAGCTTTATATAACGCAGTAATATAACTCATCTTGAACATGTATACGTACAAACACTTAAATAGAGTTACGCACACAGTTTTCCGTATCTTCACGCAGGCACGCACTCTCGAACACACGCTCACAATGCACATTCTACACATTGCAACGGCGGCTAGGCCCTTTAAATGAAATCATGCAGAACCACCGGTTCACTTGTTTTGTTCTTTCGTCTTCTACTCGGTGCAGCGGAGTTGTTGTCGATGATGTTGTTACTCATTACCAACTTAGGGAAGGTCTAAAAAAAGTTATGTATGGCTATACACGAAACCGATGTCGTTTCACCTCATCCCCTCTACATTCAACTTCGAATTACACCGATCTTTGGCAACCCGTGAAAATTATCTCGAGGTAACCATCACATACCGTTCATATGGGCCCACAGTAGAAGCGTGCACGTCGCGGGTCCTGCCACATATTCAACTCGATAGCTGCAACAAACACGGGCCCTATTCAGGGCCGGCTCTGACCATCATGTCCTTTAATGTGGAAGGACTATCAACAGCGAAACAAGTCATCGCTGACTTGAACAACAAACAACAGTGTGAATTGTGTGCCTACAGGAGACATACCGGAGACATGATAACATCCGGAATAGACATGACCATTGTGATTCCACACGAACAATGTGACAGTGCCACATTCATTAATACCGTCAAAATCATCAACGCCACGTCATTGCCCTATTTCTACAACACCGATATTCTGACAACAAACCTAAATGGAGTCTCTGTCACATCGATCTACAAACCACCAGGCGAACCATTTTCCTTTGATCACGCACCAGCCTCGGTAGGAAATCAACCAACAACCACAGTGCACAGATATAAGACAACGAACACTGAGAGCGAACTGGTAGAGGATTGGACAGAGACTCCCTGCCTCAGCCACGACCCCAAACTCCCCAGTCCTTTCAACAGTGGCCGATGGCGGAGAGGATATTACCCGGACCTCACATATGTTACCAGCCGGATGGCAGGATGATACAACAAGATCGTGATGGGGCCAGTCCCACACTCCCAACAACGACCCATTGGCCTACTCGTCGCCGAAAGTCATTCATTGGCCTACAAATGAATGACTTTCGTCGACGTGTCAACCTTAAAAAGGCAAATTGTCAAGGTTATGAACAACACCTATATGCAACAATTAAACACGTACCACCGACAGCAGAAAGCTGTTGCCAGCTCGTAGACACAGTACGCAGGGACGCAAGGAAAACACCCCGTGGATGTAGGAGAAACGACATCCCTGGCCTGCACACGAGTCAGTTGATATGCATGAACAATGCAAAAACAAATACATTGCCGAGAATACCATCGAGGCAGAAGTGGAGCTGGTAAAAACCGTCTCAGAGGAACTCAAGTAAATCATGGCAGGCTTTAATCGGATCGACATACATGACACACAATAGCAAGACGGCCTTGGCAACGGTATGAACACTTTGTTACGATCAATGAAAGGCGAAGCAGCACTATAACACTACAAGCAAACCAATTTGATCACCAATTGCTACTAAATGGGCGTACACCAAACAAGCAACCCACAGTTCATCTCGATCGACAACGATATCCTAATGACCCTGGGTTTATAGCAATACTCAATCCAGCCAAAATCGAAGCAGGTATGAACGCACTGAAAAAGGGAAAGCAACAGGCTTAGATGACATCCAAACAGTTCGGATCGAAGGCCAGGGATTGGTTGCTACGCTTCTTTTTCAGCAACAAAATCCCGAAGCTCTGGCGACAAGCAAAGGTAGTGGCATTCCTGCAACCAGGAAAAAGCCCATTTGAGGCAAAGAGCTCCAGACCCATCTCCATATTGTGCCATACCTACAAGCTGTTCGAGCGACTGATCTTTGTACGGCTCGCCCAACACGTTGACGGAAAAATCATCCCAGAAAAAGTCGTGCACGGACCAGCTGCTCAACTTCACAGAACCATGACAACATATTACAAAGTGAACCAACTGCGTGCAAATTCACCCAAGATCCAGGTGTGTGCCTTCCATCCGAGGAAAAGAGATGCTAAGCGAGAACTAAATGTTACCTGGAATGGCACCAGACTAACCACCACAACACCGGTGTATCTTGGTGTCAAAGATTACGGAACACTATCATACAACACCGGTGTATCTTGGTGTCAACCATGACAGAACACTATCATACAATACCGGTGTATCTTGGTGTCAATGATGCCAGAACACTATCGTACAACACCGGTGTATCTTGGTGTCAAACATGACAGAAAACTATCATACAACACCGGTGTATCTTGGTGTCAACTATGATGGAACACTATCATACAACACCGGTGTATCTTGGTGTCAACCGTGACAGAACACTATCATACAATACCGGTGTATCTTGGTGTCAATGATGACAGAACACTATCGTACAACACCGGTGTATCTTGGGGTCAAACATGAAAGAACACTATCATACAACATCGGTGTATCTTGGTGTCAACTATGAAAGAACACTATTATACAACACCGGTGTATCTTGGTGTCAACCATGACAGAACATTATCATACAAAATGAGCACCAAACAAGAGGTAAATGCAAGGAACAACATCGACTACAAACTTACAAACTCGAAATGGGGAAGCAGTGCACTGACTCTAAACGGCCTTGCTCTTTGCAAGGTGAACGCATGCAAACAACCCGAACCCTGCCCTACATGACTGCTGCCGAATCAAAACGGGCTGCCTGAAGCCTAGAACTTAGACAGCTTACAACTGCGGGCTGGCATGGCTCCCCCTGGACACCAGACGGACTGTTGCCAGCCGCACAGAAATATCTAGGAGGACGACAAACGCAAAACACCAGCTACACAGCCACGTACCTGCTGCGTGCCGAGTGAAGTCGCGGAAAGGTTTCATCAACGCAACGAAACGACTGCAAGAAACACCAGCAGTCGTGAAAGTGGGATTACTACCGCCTGTGCACAGGAGTCGGCCGACAAAGACGACCACGAGGAGGCGCGGATACATTGACGAGACGCAGTCATTGACGTGTGACTGCGGGGAAGACAATGTCCCACCTCATCTGCTGTTGACTCCTGGACGAAGAAGAAGACCGTTCATATATAGCCGTGAATGCATCGCCTCAAAGTCAGCTCCGTTATGAACAGTGATGCAGCAACACATTTTTGTGTGAAATACGTAGATGTAAGACATAACAGCTACTAACCACCCTCCATGTGAAAGCAATTTCATGCAGTGTCGAACATCGATGTTTTGAGAGCATCCCTTATCAGACCACCCATTATGAGAAATCTTCATTGTGACACACCTCGTTACTAAGCAAACACCAGTCAGGTCGAGTCATTTACTCAGCCGGCATCTATTCAATGGCCGTGGGCGATAATGCACACATGGAAATCATTGAAGTCCTCTTTGTTACGTCCCGAATCGGAATCGTCCGATTCCGGTATGGGAGTTGCCGCCGTGCCCAATTCCGGTATTGCGCGCCCAAAATCTGAATGCTGCGCGGACAGCCGATGTATCTGTGCGCGCCACTTTGAAACACTGCAGACGGGAGATCAAAGAAGTTCATTTTATGAGCGTGTGCATAATTTAATTTCTGGAGAACAGTACACCGCCAAACTGATAACGCAATCCAAAGTGCATCTGTGCGATGGCTTACCATGTGAAGTTACGGCTAAGACTTCGGGTCCAAGAAACTATATATATATATATATATATATATATATATATATATATATATATATATATATATATATATATATATATATATATATATATATATATATATATATATATATATATATATATATATATATATATATATATATATATATATATATATACATATATATATATACATATATATATATATATATATATATATATATATATATATATATATATATATATATATATATATATATATATATATATATATATATATATATATTCTAAGTACTTTGACAGGAAAATTACAAATTCCAATTTGGGAAAGCGCAACATCGGAATTCTATTATACATATTCCGATTTCGGGTTCCCATCTTGGAATTCCGATTTTGCGCAGCGACCCGCCACCCAATTCCGGTATCGGACATGTCCCATACCGGAATTGGACGGATTCCGATTCGGGACGCAACAGCCACTCAAACAAATGTATACAAAAATGGGCGCTCATGGCAACCATGATCAGAAGTGTTACAAACGGTCACCAGTTGAAAAACATTCATTGTATACATTAACATCTAAAGTATTATTGTTTTAATGAGAACTAATAACCTGATAAATAAAACTGTACGTAGCCCATAATAACTATTCCAGGAATAAATAGCGGAGAGTTCCACAGAAAGAGTTCCAATGCCAGTTGTGTACATACCGTAAAGGCATTTGTGAGTTTAAATGCGAACATAGGCTCACTCCATGTACACAATATTAAAACAGTTACTTACTTCCTTTACACACTGCATTACTTCACTCACTCACTCACTCACTCACTCACTCACTCACTCACTCACTCACTCACTCACTCACTCACTCACTCACTCACTCACTCACTCACTCACTCACTCACTCACTCACTCACTCACTCACTCACTCACTCACTCACTCACTCACTCACTCACCCACTCACTCACTCACCCACTCACTCACTCACTCACCCGCTACAGTAATGCACGAGAAACTGGTTGCCGTCTTACGGAATGACCCCTCGCTGATCAGATTACTTTGTGACCAATCAGTACACAGTCGCCTTGTGGCGTGCCTAAATGCCACGTTTTATGAATGATTACAAACAGCCATGAAAGTCTGTATCAAGTGCGTTAAAGCATTCTACACTGTGTTAACGTTTAATGACATGCACAAGCTCTGTCTCGTCATTATTATGATTCGTACCCCCCCCCCCCCACCCCACCGCCCTGCCCGGTCAAGCGTCAAAGAAGGTCACCTGTGTGACAGTTGCTAGCCGCGGCGTCGCTGCGAAATAATGTGGAATTTCCACGTGTGTAGAGCTTCTTCGTAATAAAACGTCGGCGGGATTGGAAGCAGCGAAGACAACGCAGGGACAGAACAGGACAGGCGATAACCATGGACGTGTGGACCATCGTCGCTTTGTTGGCTTGCGCCACTTCGTCGATCCAGGTGAGTGCTCGGCGCGTTGTCCTAACGTCAAACTGGGCTGACCTGGGGGTTCAACAACGGCCGCTCTTTTATTATAATGGCTGCACGTGATTGTTGCCATGAGGACAGATATACAGGCAGTAGAGGGGCAGGCAGGCCAGCAGGCAGGCCGGCAGGCAGGCAGGCAGGCAAGCAGGCAGGCAGGCAGGCAGGCAGGCAGGCAGACACGCAGACACGCAGACATACAGACATACTTTCAGCTCTCATTTTGTTAACTTCATTGTCACAATTCAACATTGGATACACAACGTCCCATAGTTGTCTACCAGCTGTTTTAATGAGTCACTCTCTGTAACAATTGTGCGGGTCACGCTGTATTTATGCCATTCCGGGTATTCCCAACTGAAGAAAACTTCCTTGTCGCTGAACCGGATACAAGTAGTATGACTCACCGTGTACGTCTCCGCCTGTGGACGTGTTGACTCACGGCATGCTAATAACGAACGTACGCTCTATTTACGTCTCGAGTAAGTTGCCGCTGCAACAGTACAATTGCCCTTTTGAGAGCTGCCCCGCACTATTGCCTGGATTTCCCCTGGATTGTTGCTCCTGGACGACATTCCCTTGTGGCCAGCTTTCTCACACGGCTGCCTCTGTGAGTGTGTTACGAATCAACGCAGTACGCAACTGAGAATAGATTACTAGATTACTAGATTAATAATCATTTGTCAAGATCTATAAGTTTCAATGACACTAACAGTGTATCAGAAAACTATATTATATAGATTGCTTTGTCTAGTTGGATATCAGACAAATGTAAACATGCTTTTAATTCACACATAGGTTATGTGATTATGGGTTAGGGAAATAAATAACAAAATCAATGCGTTGTCCCATCTTGGGACCCTTGCATGGTGCCTAGAGGTCGGGAGAGAGAACGTATCAAGCAAATGGCGGTTTTACTCCCGAAAAAAAATCCTTATCCCAAGAGCCTCTGTTTGTATTTGGTTTGGGTGTCATCCTATTCTAGTTGAAATAAAAAGTAAAAAAGTAAGAACATATCAAATAACTTAAATAATAATAATAATAAGAAGAAAAAAAATAGGAAACAAATGGTTATGTAAAATGAGATCAGATATAAAATTAACCCAGCTGCGTAATATTATCCCCGATTATAGAGCATCTCTTTGAAGCTTCACATAGCCTAATAATTTACTCGCAAACATAGATGGCCCCCTACATGCTTAAACAATCCGAGGATAAGCGATTGACACAGCAAGTGGCTGTGACGATATGAAACACTGTGATTCAGGAAATACTGAATATGTGTGTTAACATTCTAAATTCGTTCACTCTATATAATCGACATTTCAGAAAGAATTCTAATGATACTTATTGGTGTATGTGAGAATAAATAATGAGATACTTGCATTACGCAAAGAGCTGTGCGAACTTTTTAAAGTGGAACATTCTGCACTTAGGGGTGACTATCGAGGACAATTTTACTATTGCGATAGATTCTTAATAGGTGTATAACAACACTGCTATTGCGATAGTTTCATAGCTATCGCAACAGTACAGCGATAGTATCACGGAATAGAGAACTGCCAGTAAAACTGTCCCAAGCCATAATTGATGGGTAGTAGCATAGCGTAGTCTTGGAGGTAGATTAATCATGGTGAATCCATGAATGACGCTGCTCTTGTTGATATTAGGTCGATAAATAAATAACGTGTCATAATTGAAAAGTATCCCTGCTGAATTGTTTGGCAAATGCCGTTACTATCGATAGTTAAGTGTACCATCGACCCTAGAGTGTTTGCACGGTGTTCCAGCAATGGATCTGCCCATTACTTTTATATAATTATTTTAGATAGGGCCAGTTAGGCCTTATAAGCTAATCATGTATCCTATGTATGTATTAAACCAATTCAAAGCCACCAATTGCTTATAAGTGGGTTTGCGAACTACACCAAACATCAATTCATACAAAAATATCAATTTAACTAACCAATAATGACAAAACATGCACTAAACACACGCACGCTCTCTACGAACGCACATATTCACAATTTCACAAAGAGAATACACACTTTAAAGGCATACACGCACGCACGCATACGTGCATGACATTTCGTTTTCCTTCAATTTGCAAGATTTGCACTTGTTGGACGAACTGTATTAATTTTATTTATCGTTATTTTTTTTCTTTATAAAAGAGTATAACTTGTTAGGCCAACTAATTTAATTTACTAAATTATAAATGTTCCAATTTATAGGTGGCTCCTCGATAGCGACTAGTTAGTCTTAGAGGAGTCTCCTCACCCTATTACCATTACCTTATGCATCTTAATACACACCACGTTCATAGTAAAATCACAAACTTATCATAGGTATTACTGTTCTATTAACATGAATGTATGTGTGTATCTTTTGAAATGTTACATTGGTCAAATAAACACAAATCTTCTTCTTCTTCTTCTTCTTCTTCTTATACTAGTTTGCTACATCTTGCCGCAATTATAAAATATATACGTTACAACTTGCCCCGCTGGTCGTTAGAACTTATCTTGCATCGGGATAATCGTAACACTTTAGGAAACCTCATAAAACGTATGATTGCCCAAAATATGTGTTGCATTAAGCATTTATTGACGGACATGCCTTCTGCGGGATATATTTGAGGATATGCTGGAATTAACACAGTTTCGATTGATTTCGAACCGCAATCCTGAAATATGCTACTTTTGTTCCAACAAACCCCGGTCTCCCCATATAGAGACTGATGCTCTTTGATCCTTTGTCTATGTATGTTCTTAGGAACTGTCTAGAAGAATGTGGTTTAACAAAAAGAGAAAGGAGGTTAAGAGCAGATCAAATTTAAATTCTTAGGATATTAAATGGGTATGAAAATATTGATAACAGTAATTTGTATCAGTAAAGAAATATAGTAGAACTATAGGACACGACTTAAGGCTAGTGACGGAATAGTGTAGATTACACATAAGAAAATACTCATTCGCACAGAGTAAAATAAATAAACGGAACAAATGTAGCGAATATGAGTAACTGCAGCTGTGACAAAGTAGTTTTCCATGGAATTACTAGTTTGATTTAATTTGCAGTTCATGATGTATTGCAGGTCTTCAATGAGTTTGACGGTAATTCTGTCGCCATCAAGCTACTCGCTTTCCAGCTGTCAAATTCGTTATTCAGAGTGGAAAGTGGCTGGATGATGTAGTAATCAAAGCAGCACATGATATGCTGCATGAGCATTCCCCAATAATTAATGGCATGCAACATTGTAGCCTGACCCCATGTTTCAGTGACAAGAATCAGCATTGGGAGATCCCTAAGAAGTCCTTCCAGCGTACAGCTCCACCTTCTGTTCAGGTGCACTACACAGGGCATTCCCATTGGGAGATCCCTAAGAAGTCCTTCCAGGGTACAGCTCCACCTTCTGTTCAGGTGCACTACACAGGGCATTCCCATTGGGAGATCCCTAATAAGTCCTTCCAGCGTACTGCTCCACCTTCTGTTCAGGTGCACTACACAGGGCATTCCCATTGGGAGATCCCTAAGAAGTCCTTCCAGCGTACAGCTCCACCTTCTGTTCAGGTGCATTACACAGGGCATTCCCATTGGGAGATCCCTAAGAAGTCCTTCCAGGGTACAGCTCCACCTTCTGTTCAGGTGCACTACACAGGGCATTCCCATTGGGAGATCCCTAAGAAGTCCTTCCAGCGTACTGCTCCACCTTCTGTTCAGGTGCACTACACAGGGCATTCCCATTGGGAGATCCCTAAGAAGTCCTTCCAGGGTACAGCTCCACCTTCTGTTCAGGTGCACTACACAAGGCATTCCCATTGGGTCACTTCATTTCAGAGAGCCGGACACAACCGTGTGTTTCTGCTTGATAGTCTATTTGCTAGGTACTCAGAGTTACCAGCCTCCCTTCAAATCCAGCTGGCCATGATCTACGGGTCCATTGATGGGCATCTGGTTTTCCTGGTTCCCTCTCTCAGCAAACAGCTAAATGGTGATGGCTGTGGCCTATATGTCATTGCCAACATGTTGGAATTCTGCCAGCGTTGTTATGATAGTTACCCAGAGGGAGAACTTATATGGGAATTTCAACCGGATAACTTGACAAGGTAGGTTGCCTTAAACTAGTCAAATTTAAATTGTTTTTAATTTATAATGTTCTGGTACCTTATCCGGTCATTATATTTTTCAAAAAATGTCCAAACGGTAAAATAAACAAGGAATTGTTCCGGGAGCCCAAAACATACCTTAACGTATGTATAATTATTTCCCACTTGGTGAAAAGTTGCACTATGACATTATCTATCTAGACATTCCAGGGACATCATTATATAGATCACGCAATCCATGCTATTCGCCATTCCATCTGGTTCCGGCTAATATGCTAATATTGTAAAAGCTACCAACGTGGATATGTTAAAAAACAAAATTGACAAATATCTCAGAAGGGCGGAGTACATATAAAAAACAATGTGGACTTTCGATAAGCCAATGGCTTCCTTGTGCACTTGGTATTTGATTTTTTGTTTTGGACGACAAACTTGTTAAATCTTGTTATCTTATCCCCGCAGGTGGCGGCCTCAGCCGAATGTAAATGTGACACTGAACAGAAGATATGCACACCGCCAGATGGCGACATCGACTGCAGGAACTGCGGCGTTTACTACAAGCTTGAACAGGGTGATTCCTTCCAGTGTGTGAAGCGATGTCCAGATGGCTACTACGGCAGCCAGTCGCTATCCCTGTGTGTGCCTTGTTCGAACATTACCAAACACTGCAGTGCGTGTAGTAACTATGATAACACACCTCACTGCGATTACTGCGATTATCCGTACACGCTACAAGATAACGTCTGTGGACGAGGCGGTTCCGGAGACAACACGGGTGTGATTGTCATCATCGTATTCTTCAGCGTTCTCGCTGTAGGTGTGGGACTTATAATCGGGAGATATTGCTACAAGAGATGGCACAGAGCACCTCTGTCAGATACGGAGTCTCGATGTGCGACGGTAGGTGCAAATACTAGAGACATGTACAACGATAGCTCTTGTTGTTAAAACTTGTTGTTACATATAGTTGTTAAATATGTGAAGCAAGTGTCACCAATATGATCAAATTCTTGCACTGGCGCAGCCTCCAACAAAGGAGAACCGACATCTGCCTTGTCATGCTATATAAGATACTACATGGCATAGTCGCCCTGGACCTCTTCCTTCAACTTATACCCCTGGTGAGACCCTCCCGACACACGTATTCTGTAGCTTTTAACTCCTCGTAATCACTAAGTAATTCATCCAGTTCAGCTTTTTACCCCGTACAATAGCCAATTGGAATAACCTGCCAGCCAACGCAGCGACAGCGCCAAGTTTGGAGATTTTCAGACAGAAGATCTCCAGCTTGCAACATTAATTGATATTACATTTTTCACGCTATCAACTTTTCCTCTCTTCAAATTGCAGTTCTACACGCACACTATCATCTTTTCTCTTTCTTCCAAATATTTTAGTACTTTCTCTTACAGCACTTTAGCACGTGTGCACACAGACCGAGTCTATAAGCCTTGAAGAGAGTTGACTCGTACCCGGAAGAAGAAGAAGGCTACATGTCGTCGAAATGCTTAAACTTCATCTTTTATCTTCAGCGTTTCGGGGAATCAGACCTGCAGGCGTGTGGATTATTCGACTTCGAGCAAACAATTGTTCGACAAGCGTCTCCACAACCAACGCCTGCGGGGCACCCAGAACGATGTTTCAGCGATGAACGGTATGATTGGCTTTCCGAGCGAGAAACAGGTGTACATTACACAAACATGAATGAAAGACATACTCCCGTTCCTACTCCCGGAGAAGGAATTCCCGTGGAATATCACGGGCCACATCTGGGTGAAGCAATCTTTAGGCGGGATGATATCTCAATACCTAGATACGACGTGAGTGAAGTTAGGTAAATAGTTTTGGTAAAATTAACGTAAAGTGTTTTCATATTATTGTATAACCGACGCCGACAGTGGCGTATTTTCAAGCATGTGCATATTTCGCAGTGGTAAAAGTGTGTGTATCAATAGCTTTTGCGTAATATTTGCACCATATCTCAATAAAAAAAGTCGCTATGATGCTCAAATGAACTGGCCTGCTATAAGGCTGTAGCATCAATCACTTTGTGCTGTTATAAGGATCATATGCTATACTATATAATAACATGTATTTAGCCTTTCGCTTTTGGCTTGAAAATATAATTAATTATCATATTCCTACTTCGGATAAATACCCTAACCGATTTTCACAAACAGAGGTTGCCACATGTAAAGGCTATAGCAACGAAAGCCTGTCGAATTTTACTATAATATAATTAGGTGTTGCACAATACATTTTTGAGATATGAAGGTAGAAGCCATATCTGAGTTAATGCATTGGTACATGGTTTCGTTTTCGGCATGAAGCTAAAAGCCAGTCACACAGGGTATAAGCCGGACACGTTTGGGGACCTCGCCAATGTTAGTACACACACAGGACACAAGTCAAAGTCATAAACTCCACTATTATGTGTGTGTGGGGGGGGGGAGGTACAACCAATGAAGTGTACTTGAAGTAATACTAGAAACCATTGTATCGGCTTATTTTACTGTGCATATACTTCGCAAGCGTGTGGAGGATGATGTTCTTATTGACACAATATTCCATTGGACGTTTGTATTCTTACTGCAGCGAATCGCAAAACCCCACCGAATACTTCGAGAAGATGACAGTGATAGTGTGGACGGAGGACACGTGGCAACTGTACCTGAAGTAATGATTCAGCCTCCGCGGGCAGACGTGGAAGTCAGACAACCACAGTCGACCTTGAGCGATACAGGTATATACAGGAGAAGCTAACACTTGACGTACAGCTACCTGATATACGTAGTAGTACATTATTACTACTAAGACAATGGAGCTATGCCGTAGGTGACAACAGTGTTTTGCACAGCATCTGATGTGACTAAGAAGTCCGGTTTTTGAGTGGCTGTCTCTGCTACAT
Organism: Lamellibrachia columna; assembly: GCA_963662155.1. Lineage (NCBI taxonomy): Eukaryota > Metazoa > Annelida > Polychaeta > Sabellida > Siboglinidae > Lamellibrachia > Lamellibrachia columna. The sequence continues at coordinate 47,386,215 of OY759262.1, read as the reverse complement.
ATGGTACATTCTTCTTTCTTCTGCCTTCCTCACACCACTCGACACAGCCGGTCGCCAGTGGTTGCGTTCTGTTGCATCAGATTATCAGAACTCGATGCTGATCTGAGTAGATTTGATATTTCGTTTGCAAGCATTCCTGAACCGCAGAGCTGGACGGTCGACATGCCTTGCACCAGAGGCATGCTCACCATAGAAGACGTCCTTTGGAATTCGTCCATCCTCCATGCGGCAGACATGGATGGCCAAGCCAACGCATACGTCGCTTACTTAGCAGGGCGACAATGCTGGGAATGTGTGCACGCTGAAAGACATCTTTGTTTGCTGTATGTTCCTTCCAGGTGATGTCAAGTAAGCATCTCAAGCATCGGATATGGAAACCGTTCAGGCGTTTTTTCTGCTTCGCATATGTTACCCACGCTCCGCTAAAGTAGAGGAGGGTGCTTAGGACACATGCCTGGTATACTCTAACCTTGGTGTTCTCAGTGAGCATGCTGTTTGGCCTCTTGGAGAGTCTTGACATCATATATGCAGCCTTTCCAATGCACTTATTTATCTCTACGTTAAGGGATTGGTCGCAGGTGGTGGTTGACCCCAGGTAGATGAACTCTTGCACCACCTACACAGTGTGGTCATTGATGCTGAAGACTGGAGCTTGGCTGACTTCTTGGCCCATGACATTGGTCTTTTTCAGGCCAATATTTGTGCACCCATAGGCAAGCATGTTTACGAACCTCTGGGTGCCCTCTTCAGTCTGCGATTTTAGCTTTGCGTCATCAGCGAAGAGCATCTCCTGGTCACGACCTGTCGGACCATGTTGAACAGCTTGCCATAGCATGGGAAAGCAGCAGGAAGAAGAATATCCCAAACAAGGTTGGTGTAAGGACACAACCCTGCGAATTGGGAAGGCCTTCGATGGTCATCTATCGTTCTGCACTCTGTCATGCATGTCTTCGTGGAATGATATAATCATACTACGTACCTTTAGGGGGGACGTCCAATCTTATCGAGGAGTGTGAAAAGTTCTTTTATGCTGACCAGGTCAAAAGCCTATGTCTGATCGACAAAAGCGACTTGTAGTGGTCTACACTTCTCTTGCAACCATCGCAGCGACAATAATCGATGGTGGATCTTCCTGCTCTGAAGCCGCATTGTGATGTTGGGTACACGCCAATTTCTGCGGTCGGTTGAGCACAACACAGGCACATATTTCCTCCACAATACTGCGAAGGGAGATTCCTGTGTATTTATTGTAGTCACTGCGATCTTCTTTAGTCTTGAAAGGGTGAAAGTGTTAGCGTATATAAGAAAGAAGCTTGTAAAGATGTTTCAGCAAAGCAGGCTTCCCGCAGTGGTTCACCTCAGGTGGCATGCCATCGCTACCAGGTGTTTTGCTGCACCTGGTACGACGCGGCACAACCACAGTTGGTTGTCCGTCGAGCTCCCCCATGACTGGCAATCCCCCGACACCATCCAGGGTTACTTTTGTGACAACAGTTTGTCTGGAATAAAGCTCAACATAGTGTTCGGTCGTATTTGTTTGTTGCTGTCGGTGAGAATCTCGCCTTAAGTAAGTAATGTCAAATGTAGAGCGGCTGAACTTTCAAATGGGCAACGCTTGCTTGCAAGAACGTTAGCAAAAAAAAAAACAGTATATTTAAAAATTGCCATCCAGACCAACAACACATGGCAAGTGGACTAGGAAGCAACGGTGAAGGGAGGTTGAATATATGACAACAAAGGTGCGACAATATGACGACGTAAATAGACAGGATATCGACAGGAGAGCAACACGATTTTGGCAGGAAATAGTGCAGAACTTGAACAAATGTCCTACCTTTATAACCAAGGTCCTTTAAGATGTGTTGATGTGGACAAATTCTGCTGATACTTGTATGTGGCACAAAACGTACGTGACATTTTTTGCTCCTGCCCCAAGGCAATACGTTCGTTTTTAGCAATACAAAACACATGATTTTTAACGTACGATATAATGCACATTCAGCACACGACTAGAAACCATATAATTCAAAATGTCGTACACGTGCTCGTCTTGTTTGTACAGGCTTCTCAGAGTTCAACGAACGCTTCTTTTGGACGTTCAAAGTCGGACCAGCAGGGGGCATTTTCCAAGTGATGAATATCATGCTATCGATTGGCAAAGACGCTGTCGACAAAGACGTTACGCTCAAGATAGGAGTCAGTCATAATGACCAAGACCGACCGCCGCTGAAACAGGACTACAGCGTAGTTGGACCAATCATTCATTGTCTACCCCACGGGCTTCAGTTCCGAAAGCCAGTAGCGTTGTCGTTCGGGTGCAATTTACACTTAGCGGAGACGGATGCATCACCTACTCTGCAAATGCTGTACAGGTATGTGCATGAAATAATTCAACAGCAGAACGCCAATGATGGCGCACGCGACTATTACACTTGTATATCACAAAATGGAAGAGACCATGTCAAACTTCGCCAAGGTTAAAATCCAAAGAAGCATATACACACCCACGCACGCACGCACGCACGCACGCACGCACGCACGCACGCACGCACGCACGCACGCACGCACGCGAACGCACACACGCACACGCACACGCACACGCACACGCACACGCACACGCACACGCACACGCACACGCACACGCACACGCCCACGCCCACGCCCACCCACCCACCCACACACACACACACACACACACACACACACACACACACACACACACACACACACACACACACACACACACACACACACACACACACACACACACACACACACACACACACACACACACACACACACACACACACACACATCCTCTCTGTGCCGTTCTGACGAGATCTTCGTATTTCATTCTTCTTCTTACCATGCCCTTCACACGACGTGTTGCCATTTTCGAGAACATGCTTTTGCTCGATCGGTGTTGGTGGCTATATCTTTCAAAGTGCACATACCGTCTGATAGTCGGCAGCAGAAGAGGCGGACCATTGTGTGGTTTTCTATGTAGTGACATTTCGTTGAATGCGTCTTTTCAATTTGGTGCCACTTCCTCGATGTTGCCCTGTCCGTGACTTCCTCTGCCTGTTATACCACCAAACATTCCCTCCAATATTTCCCGTGGTATAAGTTTATAAATATGGCACTTGCACGTGCTTGTGCCACAGAAAGAATAATTACTTGCCTTGTAATTGCAGTGAGTCGGACGTGGACGATATCCCATCGTGGAAGATCCACGACTCCGCCTCGTGTCACTTTGTAGTCGATGGCAGTAGACGTTGTCTTGTCTTCTTGGATCACTTTTGTGTCTTCACTGTGGTGGACAAGAAGACGGGATCTAAGACGCTGGCTAAGGGAGTCAACGCTCTCGTCTACGCAGACTACTTGGCCAGTTCAACGAAGATGCGGTTTACCACTCATTGTGTCGACAATGAGGTTACTGAAATAGAGGTATATAGTAAATATTTACATATGTAATTTCATGATAGCATTTAGTATAAAACTATTTCATTTTAGTGACCATATTTATATTAAACTAAACGTAATGCACCAGCTGATTCTTGATTTCCTTGTCGCGTATGAAAAACTGTATTGTGATTTCACATATAAACTATATTTTATGGCTTACAGTTATTTTCAGGTCAAGTGAATTGAATTGATTTTTTTCTAACTGAATGTGCACTTTTAAGCTGGAGTTGCATACCACATGCACCCTCTCTATACTATTAATGTTCTATTTATTGCAGTTGTTCAAATGTATACAGGCCAGAGACCACGATGCTATGTTGGTTGGAAGTCAACCTTTCGTCATGTTCGACAACACGAATCCCATCACGTTATCAATGAGCGACGTAGCATCGAGTTGGGAACTTCTGGATAACGTCACCAAGGCAAGTGGGTGCAAACCGATGTGATATCCCCAGCGTCAGAACATACCCTTAATGGTTTTGTAAAATAATAATAGGAAAATGACATATACGATGCCATTAACTTCAAACAGACAAACATAAACGTGGTGCTGCACTATCATTTACATATCAGTTGTACGTGTACAGAGTGGTTCCAGCAATGGTACCAGTCGTTGTTTTTTCCTTCTCCTTTCGTCACTTTTCCCGTTCACTGGCGTCTCCCATTCCCATCTACATTCGAACTATCTATCATTCTCCTTCTCCGCTCTCCTCCCACTACCCCTAAATCTCTGTTCTCACAATCCTCGCACTTCAGTCGTGGTCTTATTCTTCTCCTTCTACCCTCACTTTGAGCAGTCTCTTCGCCAACCGTTCACATTCCATTCGTTTCAAGTGCCCGCTTTAACAGACTCCTCATCTGCTCCCTCCTGAAACTCTCGATCACACCCATCTCCTCTCCCAGCTCCTCCATTTTTCGCTTGTCAACTCTTTTCACACCCTCGACTATTCTCACCGAATTATCCAAACACGAACTTTCTCTCGTAGTTTTTTTCAGCATCGCCAAAGGTATTCCAGGTTTATGCATGCAATAAGCACGTTTTCTTAACTTACAGGGTATATGTCTATATCCCACGACTCCTTCCACTTTCCTCCACGCATCCTGCGAATCCCCGAGTCGCCGCCCCCGTACACCGCTCCACCCGGATATACAAAGCTGTCTCGCTGTCTCAGTTTCGTCCTTCCAGTCGTGTATCTAGATCTTTCTTTTGCTGTCTGACCCAAACCACTGCCGTCTTTTAAGGACTTTTCTCACAGCAGAAAATCTCCTACACTACACCATCCGTTCTTGAAGGTCTTGAAGCGTCGATCTAATAAAGTTCATCAGAACAACAGTGGTCAATGTCGATTTTGAAGCGTCGATCTAATAAAGTTCATCACTACAACAGTGGTCAACGGCGGTTTGTTTTTCAAGAAATCCCTTAATTTCAGTTGCATACAATTGTGGATAATGTTTGCATTGAACATGTGCATACAAGCACAGCGACGTTTATCTATGTTTGAGACTATGTTATGTATTCTCAAGTGCAATGACGTAGCAAGTCGTAAACAACAATCGCGTTGCCCGGCCAACCAATCCTTTATACCACCCGCAACTGTCCATGTTGAATTTATAATCAAGTTATGGCAGTGGTGATAAGCTGAGTGGCGCCACGGTTGGGTTTCTGCAGGGACTATAACGGGACACAGGCGCGAAGCGTCCACGACAGCCGGCAAACCCCACTTAACCAGTTGACGATTAATCATTGTTTCTGTATTGGATTTATTTCATTGATCCGATCGAATTTCGATCGATACCCCTTTAGCAAATACCAATCTCCGGACATATCGCATTATGCTTTGGAAGGGTTCGGTACACGACATTGCGTGATTGAACTTCGACAAATTGAAAAGAAACGACACAAACGATAGAGTGTTAGAACCATTGTCATATAAGATTTTGCCGTTTTTGTAGGTGATCGCATTCCTGAAAGTTTGGCAAAATATGCATCCGAGCTGTTCCTTTGTGTTACACCCAACAACGCTAGATGTCGCCACTGATGTATCTTGCACAGTGATGGCTGAACAAAAGAACGGCGACGAAGGAAACGCAGCACATGTGATCGTCCTTGAAGATATAAACAAGGTGCCGTAATGTTACGTAGTTACTCTGCTTAGCTGACCGTGCCTTTTACTAATGTTCTCGTAATCTCGCCGGCATGTTCGCCAGAACCAGCCTCATATTTTCTCTTATCTTTTTTGAAATAAAACGATCATATACTATCTCAAAAGGCAATACTAACTGATTTGTCTTTGAAGTAAAACGGGTTACTTCACTTGGTTCATCTATTCAATTCAATACAACAGTTTTGAGAAAGGTGGGAAATCGGATGCGTGTAATATTATTAAAAATGTGTTAGTGGAATACACATATAATGTTACGTTTGGTTTTGTTCTATTTGGTGTAGATCACTTCGAATAAATTCAACAACATTGTGGCGAGATGCTGTTTGTTGAAGTATTAAATCCTGTGCGTTAACAAACACTCCATGTTCTTTTTAGTTCCAGGAATCGTCGCGGCATCTCCGTCAGATAAACACTACATCGAGGTTGAGCACCATCCCGCATCGGATGAAGATGCAGCTGGCGTCTTTGTTGGACCCTCGGGATCATATTCGAGGTAACGACTGGCGCTCCCTGGCGAGTGTACTGGGACTTGACGAGAAGGTTCCGTATTTGGAGAACAAAGGCCACCCGACGGAGCTGTTGCTGGTCGTTTGGGAAATGAGAAATGAAAGTCTCGACACACTGGCTGCCACAATGAGAAACATTCAACGGGAAGACGTTGCGTCTATGATAGAGTCATTTTCGGAAGCTACGAATGTTGAAATGGCGGAAACTTCGCCTAAATTAGAAGAAGAATGTGTAATCCCTGACGACTTGAAGACAGAACTTGTCTCGCTGCTGGATCCACTCGATGAGGTGAACGGCCACGACTGGCGACACCTCGCGGAGCTACTAGAACTGAACAACAAAATTCGGTACCTGCAGAGGAAACCGAGTCCAACTGATGCGCTGCTTGATCACTGTGAAATAAAGAACATTTCCTTACCCGCCCTGGCGGCTATGATGAGAACCATGGGGCGTGAAGACGCCGCAGTGTCGATAGAGTGCTACATTACTTGACAGATAATTAATGATGATGTCTGAAATCTCACTGTGATCTGTGACACATTGTATTTGTTATGTGACATGACATTACATCATTCATTGCATCCTTCATACTATTTGTATAACATATAATGGCGTCATAGAGAAGACAACGACCTACACGATTTAGCGAGATTTAACCAGATTAAGCAAGATTGCCATGCAAAGCAAACATACAAATATATGTATAATGCTTTTGTTAAGGAATGCGTTTGTCAAAGAAAAGGAATGTGTTCTACAAAAAGTTAGAAAGAAGAAACCACCGGGAAATGTCAAAACTTCCTAGTAAGTCGTGGAACAGCAGAAGGTGTTGCTTCCTAGAAAGAAGGAAGACCGGGAAAGATTGCGTACTTGTCATTCAACCGACTGGTCATCAAGAACATACTAAATGGCGTGGCAGCGTAGCGCCCTCTATCATATAGGGTATCCAGACATAATCCCCCCGGACAATATCCCCCACCAACAACCCCCGGACAATATCCCCCTAGAACAAAAATCTCCCTAGGACAAAAAACCCCGTGCCAATATCCCACCGGACAATAACCCAAGGGACGATATCCCTCGGGACAATTTCTCCCTGGACAACCCCCCCCCCCCCGATAACATTCCCAATCCAAATATATGTAATGTATGTAATAGTCATCTACATAAACGGTATTTCTATATTTAATTAATCTCCTGGTTTTTTGGGATGAGCATTTGTGCTTGGGGATAGTTTATTTGAAGTGTTCGAGGAACTCTCTGAGGTCCTGCCCGCCAATGCTCAGCCAGTAGTCGTCGGGGTCGTCATCCCACTACTTTCTTCTTTTCCACCTGGAACATGCTTCTTAGAGCGCAGGAAGAACTGCCGAGGACGAACAACAGTGTCGAGTGGTGGCACCGTCGGCTGCATCCAGCATCGGATGCTACAACCCCAACTTTTGGAAGTTCCTCACGGTGCTGATGAACGAACAAGCCCTGAAAGCAGTCCACTGCACGCAAGAAGTACGCTGACTGCAGCTACTGACAGGACACGCACCAGAACATCCACTCAAGAAGTACGCTGACTGCAACCAGCGCACTGTGCGACGTGTGGGTCAGTGTGCCGAGTGAGACAACATGGACTATCTCCGTGGTATTGAATTCAATATTTGACTCTTATGTAGGCCTGCCGTAAAACTTTGTGGACTCAGATTACTTTGGAGTGTGTAGCGAGGATTATAACGTTTACTCGAGTAAACTGCCAGTCGTGCAAAGCAGACTGTTGGAAAATGCAAAAAGCATCGGAACGAACCTATGTTGATATGAATAAATTGTAATCACAACAAAACATTCAAACATTAACATAATTTATACCAGTGTTTCTCAACCTTTTTCATCTCATTGGTTGCTGAGGCCGGACTCTTCTAACGACGACTGCCGCGCACACTGACAACTCAAATGTCGGCGACCCGCCATAATCCTGGTGTTGCGACTGCATGCGCGCGCATCCTCTAGTGGTTATATTTGGTCATGATTGTGTAAACCAACCATTGATCAAAACAGCGATAAACTAAAGCGGCGAATGTTGTTAAAATAAACTATTTGTAAAAAAATATGTAATAAAATAAATAAACTATTACTTTTATAGGCTTACTTTAGCCTTTCTATTGTCCATTTGCTATAAATGTGGCACTATGTTTTACAATAAAAAAAAAATAAAGAGCATTAGAAAACATACATATTTTGGTATTACTTGAACATCAATTCATATGATATATAACTGAAATATGAAAAATATAAAATACAGGTGTATAACTCCCCCAAAATAGTATTCATATAATAATATCTTGTTTCTACATATTAGATGAAAAATCAGGGAAATTCTCTGAAGAAATATGCCAAGTCACTATGAACACAGAAGTTCAGGTAATCTCAGTTAGGTGTCACACGACAAATGCCGCGCTGGTATTGCATCATAACCCTTGTAAAAATGTACCATCGCAAACCATAGAATTATATTATATGCCATGTAATACCATGTAATACTATGTTATTCAATGGCATAACATGGTATTACATTGTATTGTATAATATGCCATGGTATGCCACAATAAAACGTGGTAGACCATGGTATGTCATAGTAAAACGTTATAGACCATTGTATACCATGCTTTTTCATATATTGTGTATGGTAATGTATGGTACACCATGGTTTACCTTTTTCAAAACATCATGGTATTTTACCATGGTTTATTTGTTTCAAAAAACCATGGTATGCCATTATGTTTTCCATGGTATGTCATGGTATGATTTCAATAGAGAAGAACCGCGCACACTTCCGAATAGACGTTGATGGGCCACGCACACTGGCGACTCGTTGGGTCCCTGATTCAATTTTCGAATCTGATAAGACTCGATTTGAGTCTTACCGACCGGGAGTCGTAGTCGCGGTTTCCGCCTGAATATAACTAAAAGAAGGAAACTACACTCATGCGAACATACCACTCGTCACAACAGCATCGCCAAAGAAATTCTACAGGGTGTTTTGAACGGTGCAGAAAACGGGAAAGACCAAAGAAGATATGGCTCGATGACATCAAACAATGGACGTATGTGCCGCTGAGAGATCTCCTTGAGGCAACCCATGACAGAGACCAGTGGCGACGGGTAGTTGGTGAAGCTTCCAGAAATGCTCCTTTTCTTACCATTTGGGGGTGGCTGGCAGGGGAAAAGATCCACCTAAAATTGCTTACATTGGTCAGTTCTTACTTAAGAAACCCAAAGGAAAGATTTGACACTCTTTTTGGCCTTGGTGTCATTCCCATAAAATGCCCCTTTTTCTCTCCCTTTGGGGGTTGCTGGGAGGGGAAGTCCCCACCTAAAACTGCTGGTTTTGGTAATTTCTTACTAAGGGAACCCCAAAGAAAGATTTTACACTGTTTTTAGCCTTGGTGCAATTCCCATAAATAAATGTACTTGTTTATTTGAAATAAATGTTTGTAATCATATTCTGATGGTTGTCATTGTATGTCCTATATACAAGCACTGTGCCATAACATTGCTATAGCGTTGCATTTTTCAATCTGGACAATTTGAAAGTACTAGTTCGTGGAGGGGGCAGGGGATATAAGAATTAGTACGTAATAAGTAATTAGCCTGCCTGTCTGTCTGCCTGTACCAATGGTAACAATCACGTACAAGCATCATAATAAATGAGCGGCCGTTGTTGAACCCCCAGGTCAGCCCATTGCGGCGTTAGGACAACGCGCCGAGCACTCACCTGGATCGACGAAGTGGCGCAAGCCAACAACGCGACGATGGTCCACACGTCCATGGTTATCGCCTGTCCTGTTTTGTCCTCCCCGCGTCACCTTCGCTGCTTCCAATCCCGTCGACGTTTTATTATTAGGAAATTCTACTACACTTGGGAATTCAACGGTATTTTATGAGGCGCCGTAGCGAACAAAAGGGTGATGAGACGGCAACATCTGTCGAGTCCTGCGAGATCGATCGAGTTCTGCAAGATGGATCAAATTCTGCGAGATCAGTCGAGTTCTGCAAGATCGGTCGAGTTCTGCGAGATCAATCGAGTTCTGCGAGATCGATCAAGTCTGGCTACCACTGAAAATAGCGTTGTAGGATGCGCAGCGAAGTAATGTCGCAATAAGCATAGCATAATATACTACGTTGATAAAAGTGGTATAATACAGTAATTTATATTTCATACATTTCCATGAAGCACTCATTCTCAAAGATTACAATAAATGAATGGAAAAATTTATGTATCAAAGTGAATATTTTTTTTGGAATAAAATTGAGAATTAAGACGACAATGTCACGAGATGTCCTGCAGAATACATAACGAATTTAGTGCACCTCTACTGTGAGCTGTCGTTACTTAGCGGTAGAGCGTTCCCTTTATGTGTGAAAGGGCCGGGTTCAACTAAATTAAGCAAAAGCGAATTTTGCACTAAATATAATTGATAAACTAATAATAAGAACATTAAACGAGAAAAATAATTTACCGCGGATTGATCACGGCCCTTCCACACGCAATGCGAACGCTCTACCGCTAAGCCACGACAGTTCTTATGTAAAGACGCACTGAATTCTGCAGGCCGTCTCGTGACATTGTAGTCTTAATTCTCAATTTTGTTTTTAAACACATTCACGTTGGTAACACTTACATAATTGTTTTCCATTCACTTATTGTCCTCAGCGAGAATGACTTTGTGAGTGATTCATGAAAATGTATTAAATATAAATTACTTATGGTAACTTTTAGCCACTTTTATCTGGGTAGTATATTATGTTTTTTGCGGCATTACTTCGCTGCATATCCTACAACGTTATTTTCAGTGGTAACCAGATTCGATTGATCTCGCAGAACTTTATCGATTTTGCAGAACTTGACTAATCTCGCAGAACTTGACCAATCTCGCATAACTCCGTCGGTCTCGCAGCCAGAAAAAGATCAATCTCGCAGAACTCGATCGAACTCGCAGGATTCGACAGGTTTCACCATTTCATCACCTTTTTTTCCGGTACGGCGTCTCATATTATTTCGCAGCGACGTTGCGGCGAGAAACTGTCACATAGGTGATTTCTGTGACGCTTGACCGGGCAGGGCGGGGGGGGGGGTACGAATAACAACAGTGACAAGGCTGAGCTTGTGCATGTCATTAAACATTAACACAATGTAGAGATTGTTTCAACACTCTTGACACATGCTTCCGTGGCTGTTTGTGATCATTCATAAAATGCAACATTTAGTGTTCTGATTGGTCACAAAGTAAACTGATCAGCGGGGGTCACCTACGTAAAACAGCAACCTGTTTCTGGTGCATTACTGTAGTGAGTGAGTGAGTGAGTGAGTGAGTGAGTGAGTGAGTGAATGAGTGAGTGGCTGAGCGAGCGAATGAGTGAGTGAGTGAGTGAGTGAGTGAGTGAGTGAGTGAGTGAGTGAGTAGTAATTACGCTTAAAATATAACAGGTTACTTGAAATCTATTATACCTCAAATGCTCAAAAAGACACAAGTTGGGGGGTCCCGTGCATATCTTACATAGTGACAGCAACGTTATCAGGAAACAATTTCTCAAACCCATTTTGTACCCACAAAGGGTAATGTAATTTCAGTAAAAGTTGGCCGAAATGTTAATTTATTATTCGTCTATATATATATGAGTTCTGAAAAAAATTTCTGTTCCGAATTTACAACACACGTTGTCCGCCGGGGACTCCACTCATTGATATTGATGCTGATTTCATTTTTTAATAAAGTTCTTTTACAGTGAACGTTTTTTAGACGGGTGATGCTTTGTACCAGTTCTTGTCAAGGTTGCCACGAGCGGACGTGTCTTGCGCCCCTGTCAGCACACACTTGTTTCTATTCACAGCACTGAGTGGCGAGGACTTCAATGACTTCCATGTGTGCATTACCGCCCACTGCCATTGAAAAATGTCCGTCCCCAGGACAGGATAACTTGGTAGTCAATACATAACAGTCATGATAGCAATGTTTACCAAATGCCTCAGGCCGATATGCCATCAATACGCTCGAGGTTGTTTAAGGGAACGTCGAACGTATTACCAGAAACAACCGCGTCACGCATGTGGTGCAATACTCGTTGCATGTTCGAAATGTTGAAGTTCGCGTGAATTTAGACTCATGGATACTTGTGTTGGTTGTAGAATAGTAGGATGTATATTTTTTATTGTGTATTGGCCCTCGGCCTGAGACCTCGGGTGCGTGCTTTCTACATCTGCAACCTCGGGCCGATACGTGGGTGCGTGCCTTCTACTATAATTAATATAAACCGACCAGATGGCGCTACATACTCTCAAACGGTTTACGTACCGAAGTATTCGCCGCGCGCGCCCGTGGTTTCTGCGTTTGTTGGAAGTTAACGTTTTACGAACATTTGATTTACCATGAAAACCACTAATAACCCTTGATATACGGGGTATTTAAAAAATAGAGGTGTTACGTTTCATTCGTGGGGTCGTAGATTAATTCCTGACCTGAAAGTTTGGCGCCTGAGGTGCAAGCTGTCTAGGAGGAAAACGTTAACAAACATACAAACATACAAACATTTGCTAGCTCCATTATAGTTAGATGTCGGGGGAGCTATTGGTGGATATTACCTAACTGGTATTTTCTTAGCAACGACGCGTGTCACAATGATGATTTCTCGTAAGGGGTAGTCTAATAAGGGATGCTCTCAAAACTTCGATGTTCGATATTGCACGAAATTGCTTTCACGTTGTGGGTGGTTAGTATCTGTTATGTCTTACATCGATGTATTTAACAGAAAACTGTGTTGCTGTATCACGGTTCATAAAGGAGCTGAGTTTGAGGTCATGCAATCACGGCTGCATATGAACGGTCTTCTTTGTGTCCCTCACACCAGGTGTGCACGGACTAACCAAGAGTCGGCAGCAGAGGAGGCGGGACATTGTCTGGTCTTCCCCGCAGTCGCATTTCTTTGACTGCCTCTCGTCAATTTAACGCCACTTCCTCGTGGTCTTCTTTCCTCGGCCGACTCCTGTGTTCAGGCGGTTGAGTTATCGCCAGCAGAGCCGTGGTTGGTCAGTCCCAGCTGGTAGGGATTCAACTAATAGTAATCCAATTTCACGACTGCTGATGTTTCTTGCAGTCGTACTTCCCACAGTTTTGGTCTGTCGACGAGTTCATCGGTTTCGTTGTGCTGATGAAACCTTTCCGAGACTTCAGTCGGCTTGCAATAGGCATCTTGCGTCTGTCGCCTGCCTTGATCTTTCTGTGCGGCTAGCAACAGTCCGCCTTACGTCCGTGGGGAGCCACGCCAGCCCGCAGGTGAAAGCTGTCTATATTGTAGGCTTCAGGCAGCCCGTTATGATTCGGCAGCAGTCATGTAGGGCAGGATTCAGTTTATTTGCCTGTGTTGATCTTGTCCATACAACACATGTATTTTCGGCAGTAGAATAACAAAGAGCAAAACCAATGGATCAGTGCTCTGCTTTTCCAATTCGAGTTTTGCGGATGATGTTATTACATGCATTTACTTTCTGTGTCGTGTTGCAAATGTGCGTTTCGTATGATAGTGTTCTGTCAAGGTGGGCACCAAGATACGCTGGTGTTTCCATATAAAATCTGGTGCCATTCCATGTAAAATTGTGTTCGCGCTGAGCATATCTCTTCCTCAGATGGAACACACACACTTGGTCTTGGGTGGATTTGCACATAGTTGTTTCACTTTGTATTATGTTGTCATGGTTCCCGTCGCTGATGTGAGTGTCGTTTCGATGTCGTGACAGTTGTTGCCTTGATATGTCATACACAAGTCGTCGGCATATATGAAGCTGCGAGTTCCAAGGCGGATACTTTGGTAATTTGTGTATATGTTGATAAACATTGGCGCTGGTACACTTCCCTGGTGTCATCCGTTTATTTATTTTCACCATCGGCTCTTTTTGCCACCCAGTACCACGAAAAATCGCCTGTTTTCGAGCATATTGTGTACTAGGTCAGTAAGATGGAGGTCAACGGTCATCACGAGCACTTTGTCTTCGGTGGTTGACGGTGTCGTATTTTAAGTTGTTTGTTTGCGTGCGTCCATAAAGTAGCAGTTGATGAGCAACTTGGTTTGTTGTAGTGTTATGTAGTGTTATGTAGTGTTATGCTGCGTTGTCTGTCTTGGATCGTTGCAAAATTTTCGCATCGTTGTCCAAGCCTTCTTGCTACTGTGTGGCGTGTATGTCGATTCGATTAGAATATGCCATGATTTACGACGTTCCTCTGATATGGTGTTCATCAGCTATTCTCCTGCCTCGATGGTGTCCTC
>OY759262.1:47209277-47366777 GCA_963662155.1 Lamellibrachia columna | reverse complement strand
TACACGTAAATAAAAAATGTTGGCTTCTCGATAAGTCAATGGCTTCCTTGTCCACTTGCCATCTGGGCCTTTGCCTTGGATGGCAATCTTGTTAATTCTTGTATCATCTATATATTAGTACGCTAACTTTGGGGGGCACCTGGCTGTATCTCTTCCCAGGTGCCGGGGTCCACTCGCCTTTTCCTAGGTTCGTTCGCATTGGCCTCTAATCTACTGATTGACAATGTATTAACAGCACAGTCTTTACTTACGTTTTATTGTTAATCCGATATGCTTTTCTACCTGTCGGGGAAACAGTTGACGAATTTAGTGGTGAGCCACTGTCCCGGGGACGTTACTGTACCTTCTTCGCCGGAAAATATCGGGTGTAATGTAGTAGCTTTATATTAACTAGGCAAAATGCCCACCCTCCGGACGGGATAACCTGGTAGTTCTTGTTAACCAAATTCCAGGATACACAACATTATAACATACATATCATCTATGCCCTGGTACTTGGTGCTGCCAGTCAATATCTCTCGAAATTACAAGGCAATACTGGCATTCATAGTAACGTGTAGCGACGCATTGCCCTTGTATTACGTAACTTCGAACAATCTAAGAAACGACGCATGACGTTGTCAACAACTGTACATAATTGTTCGAGTAGCGTTGCGGACAGATGTACGTAATAACTACAAACGGTAATTCGGTATTGTTCGTAGAAAGGGTAATAGCAGGGTGAATTTCGAAAAAATAAAACTGGGACAACCCGACCGTGGGGTCGTAGATGAACCCCTGAATGTTTGGCGCCCGAGATGCAAAGCATCTTGTATGAGAAGCATAACATACAAACATACTCACGGAGGAGCACAATAAAATGTTAATGCGTCTCAATAGAAGTATACCCTGTACATACGAAAAGATCGACTTAGGTACTTCATTCCGAGGCCTAACTCTGGTCTGACCGCAATAGAATAGCTGGGGAAGTTCAGAGGTAGAAACTGCAAGTACATTGAGAGGGAGACAAATGAATAGACGGGATGAACGCACAGCACGACAGCATTAAATGTACGCAAACATGATTATCGTGATACGATCTTGATCGGAAGCAATGGAAGCGAGGCGTGATGTTGCTGACTAGCGACCCAGTAGAGAACCAGCAGTCGCGATGCCAACAATCCGCTATATTCTAACAATTATTATGCCAACATGGAATGTAAGATATAATGCGCTACTTGTGTCTGTTGTCAGGGGGCGTGACGCTGGTTGCACAATCTGTCACGCGCATACATGTCTTTTCTCCGTCACTTGTCTCCGTCACTTTGATTTAGCCGATAAAACTCCGTCCCGACTATTGGGATATCCATCATTTGAAGTTCAACGGACATAAATGTTTCAGTTGCTGTTTTTATTCAAGAATTATCCGTAAAATCATTTGTTGACGCGGGTACTAGGTGTGTTTACACGAGTGGTTTTGATCCGATTGATCCGATTATAATCGGACCAAAATTGCTCGCGTAAAGACTGGCCAATCAGGTCATACAATGCAATAATACATATTAGTAGCAGTAGCAATTGTCCCTATGTTTTAAAGCCATTCCTTCTGTAAATTTGCGATGACATTATCAGAAGGGGTTGCCTCTCGTGAGTTGGACTTATCTTGGAAAAGCCTATGGTGAAGGGAGGCCTCTGGTAAACAGGTTGTGATAGGGGCTTCTTAACTTATAAGAGGGGAACCAATGTTTAAATATGTCTCTACACCGGGGCTAGTTGTAAAAAACAAAATATTTGAGGATTGCTGTTCGGATTGTTACCCGATCGAAATCCCCCCGCAAATAAAGCGTGCATAAATAAATGCTGAATCCAACACACATTTGCGAAATTTAACATTTTATGAGGTCTCATAGAGCATTACAATTTACCCTGATATGTGGCAAGTTTTATCAGTCAGCGGGGTAAATTGTAACATATAAAGTTTTACCATTGGGGCAATATAATGCATTAGTGGTCTTATACTATTTTAATACATATGTATGATTATATAACTAGCGTATAAGACTAAATAGGTCCTGGCTAATATAGTTATCTAAAAAGAAATATCTGCGACATCGTGTAAACACTGTAATGAAAAGCATTGTGCTAACGTTAATGATTACATAAAACAAACCAAAACACTCTTAACGGCCTACGCAACAGCTAGAGCAGACTATGTATGAAGAATAATGTGCACACAAACCGTTAATAAGTAGACTCTGAGAAGGTTAGCTATTATAATTACATTTCTTTCAAATAGCGCAGTTTTTAACCTGGTCAGTGGAACCAAATTGAACTTACCGAAGCTAAACTAGCACGTCACTCATCGCTCATCTCAAAACATGTGTCTTGTCGTTGAGATTATTTTAGTTGTGCACAATTAGTCGTATCATTTAATTGGTTGGGTAAATGTTTGCGTTTAAGCAACCATGCATACATCAACCATCACTAATAACCCAACATTAACATTATGTGAAATAACACATTTACATACTACCTATTGTGGCAATAAAACCATAGACATCGGCTAAACGTACGCCAGTACTTGTGGCAATGTCCCTCGTTTGCATGTTAGAAATGTCCTCCTCTAAGGAACAAGTGCAGGAGTACTCCACCTCGCCGTGTTGTTGTTGCTCTCCTCTTTATCCATGAAGTCCAAATTGAGGCTGGTACCGTCGATTTTTGTTTTCCTGTCTTCTTCGTCACTGATCCCGTTTCATTGCCGTCTCCACCAACCGTCTCCACGCCCCCCCCCCATCCCTCGCTCTCATTCTCCATTCCCCTCTGACAATACAAGGGTTTTGTGTGTTCCATATCGACAGTCAAAGGACATCAGCGCCATGGTGTTTGCCAAACTCGGGTCGGACTCGCAGCTACTGAACCTTCGTGTGATTTGCGTTGACAACGAACTGGAGACAAAGGAAGTAAGTAGAAACACAGTAAATGTTGCCTTTTGGTCGCCGTCTTGATATCCCACCAATGATAGCTTATATCATTGCATATAGAACAAACCCGAATGCACAGCTGGGTTATTTAATCAAATGGTGGACCCCAAAGTCAATGGGACTTAAGTGAATGACAGTGAGTTGATATATTCAAACACTCAATTTAACGTAATTGTATAACACGTTAATGTCAAAGCTTGGCGGACGACAGTGGAGTACAATCATGTTTAGCGTCGTCTTACGTCGCGTCTAGCGTCGCGTTTTGAGCGTGCGCGGCAACCGATGTTACGTATTTACATTACCAGTCTTGTGATTGTGCACCGCTCAGGGTTAACACCTACGCTTCTGTAGACGCTTCATTAAGGATTTGAATCCTTCGACTTTCCTTCCCTAAACAGGTATACCATTAATTAAAAATCCCGTCCTTGTGATAAGCAGCTGCGAGCTGTAGTAATAATTCAAATATTATAGTGATTATGCGTTTAGCACAATACAAATGATATCCCAATAGATTGGCTGGTAAACGCATAATTTCGGTGAAAATTCGACATTGCTGTTATAAATGCGCCTGTTAGTCTGTGTGATGAAGATTTTACATGACATTTTATGCAATGTCATCGCAGCTGCTACGCCTCTACTGTGTAAAGAGTGGCTACGGAAATCAGGTGGGAGACGAACCTTTCGTCCTCTACAACAATGGGAAGGGGATTGACGTATCCCTCGACGAATTGCAAGCATGTTGGCAAGTTAATGGAAAATCAAAAATGGTGAGTAATTTATTTTGGAGGCCTGAATAACTGAAAGTTACCGTAATGATATTAGTTCAATAATAACATTGATCAAAATGGTTCAAACGCGCATGATAGCCGCGGGCCGAGGCTGTTTAGTGCCAATATATTTTAACCTGTTTTAATGTAATGGACAGGACTATCGGTTGAAATAATTGTTTATGCTCATTGCGTCAGCAACTAGGCCACAGACACCATGGTCTCCTGCACTATGTGTAATTTGTTTTAATGTAATGTACAGGACTATCGGTTGAAATAATTGTTTATTCTCATTGCGTCAGCAACTAGGCCACAGACACCATGGTCTCCTGCACTATGTGTAATTTGTTTTAATGTAATGGACAGGACTATCGGTTGAAATAATTGTTTATGCTCATTGCGTCAGCAACTAGGCCACATACACCATGGTCTCCTGCACTAGGTGTTATTTTTTCGTCGGACACAAGCTTTGATGCCAATTGTGTGTACACAACTTTATAAGGACAATCAGGGATCTCCATAAACGCTTAAAATTAAGAAGGATAAATCACAACATATACAATGATTTCGACACAAGCTTTGTGACAATTACTTGGTTGGAACACAGGATACATGCAGCACCGATTAACTGCATCTAAGGTTAGATAATCGGGCGCGTTCTGCAACAAACTACTCGGCAAAATTTCATTAGCATCACACGTTATGTTGTTTTGGTATGAGCAAGGTCACTGATAAACCGCACAAAATTATAGAAGTATTAAACGCGTGGCGTCGCCTAGAGCCAGGAAGATGGATGCTCTGGATGTGGGCGTACTGTGATGCAAGGCTACTAATTGCGCCACTCCGGATTTGAGTTTTGATGAAAGGTCACAACGGTGCAGCTGCTGTCGGTCGCTGATTGGCCACTGCCCTAAGATCGCAGCCAACTGTCGGTCAAGTTGTGACCAGTTCCAATTTCCCGAATCTTGCACTGCGACACTGTATCAGTCGACAAATTGGGCATTTAGTCGCTCGTGCAAGCCGGCCCAAATAGCTGTCCTGCTTAGGATCGCGGTTATGATTCTATCTTCGTGTTTCAGACGCTGTCATTTAAGAAGGTGTGGTGCAATAGCAGACCCAGCTGCGTGTTTGACGTCACTCCTTCTGGCGACATGGCGACCTATTTCAAATGCGTGGTTCGCGTTGCACAACAGGACGGCAACGAAGAAGACCAGGCTGCAGATATCGAAATCAGATACGAACTGAAGAAGGTCAGTGGTTTGGTTCTACCGGTCACCACGAGGGTCCGCTTCAAAACTATGATCTGTCTCACCAGGTGACTGATGATGATGATGACTGATGATGCTGTGTAATAATAATCTCAGTTAGGCCGTTGGCGTCTCTGTAATTTCTCTATAGCCACGTCACTCCACGATATGTCCAATGCTTCATGTCAGCCCATTCATTGTTAAATAACAGTTTTCTTCTACTTCACAGTTTCCATTCTGTGCTGCTAAGCAGGTATGGGGCAATTAACTAAGTTAGATAAGTAAATTATAATTAACTCAGACATTTCCCAATTAAATTAAATTATATTAAAATAACCTCACACATTTATCAGGTCAACTAAATAAAATAAAGTAAAATTAACCTCTCAAATTGTTCAATTAAATTAACAATTAACTTTCATTCAATTAACAAATAATTTCAATTAACTTCATTTAAAAAACACAAAAGAAAAGCACATAAAATCATTGAATTGGCATTATTAGCATATTTAATAATGTTTTCTAAAACATACAAACAAGTATACAAGGTTGATAGTATCATAAGTACTGTACCTAGTATTGGTTCACCAGTGTTTATTCAATTCATTGTCTTATCCAGTTAAGTGACAGCACCTTTGAATCACTTATTACATTTCAATAACATGAGCGATTCGAAGGTTCTGTCACTTAAGCGGCATCCTTATACACGGAACATCTTTCCAGCTACACTAAACAGTTATTCTACGGGGGCTGATGTGGCAGGGATAGCAAGGTAGCACTGGGCTACCTTAGTCAAGTTCGGAAACTGATATTGGGCCTCTTGCCAGTAGACTAGTGGGTCTGTGGCCATGTCGACGGTGGACTGACGAAGGTAGTCGATCACTTATTACTTTCTATTGCTACTTGGGTGGTTGGTGTTCGGCACCGAAACAGGCAGGTAGCTAAATAGGCGGCTGCGCTTGGCTGGATGATTGCTGGTAGGATGAAATTGATCGTCACAATCTAATCACCATGCACTTGATCTGTCGCCTCTTCGAATAGCTCCAGCAAATTGAGCATATATTGAAGGGTACTTCTATCGAACTGTGTCAGCTGTGGTGCTTGCAGCTGACTCAGCTTCTCTGCATCGCAGGCCAAGATGGAACGCACCGTCTTCATTTGACTGTTCCACCGTGTTACATTTGCTGGTTGAAGATGGAGTTCATCGTGAAGAACTTCTGTAGCAACGGTCGACTCGTGTGAATCACGATGCTACAGACCTCTGCCAGAGTCTTTTTTCAGTTTATCTGCATCTTTCAATGCATCTTTAATGACCAGTTGCAGTGTGTGAAACACGACTGGTGTTGTGGCAGGTACTCAAGCAGTCCAACTTTATCCATGTCGTCTTCGTCATCTTCCTCCTCCTCCTGACTGTCACGCTCATCGATGTCGTTCTGCTCACAGTCCTGGGAATGCATTCTTCGTGACTGCGGCATTGTCTGTGACTATATGTGAAACTTTCCCTGCAATGTTGAACTGTTCCACTGTTTCCTGAAAGTGCGCAGCAATGTTCTCAGCTGTGAGACAACCGGAAAACCTCTTGTCAGCTAGCAAGCAATAATCTTATATAATACAGATGTAACACCTGGCTAGGTACACTCACAGTTCAGCTTATTCATTGATTGACACTGTCTGGACATTGACTGTTCAACGAACTTTCCCTGACATGACTAGAATCTTTTTTTAACATTGGTTGGGTGAACTTGGGTCACTGGCTGAGTGGCTGTGTCTAATGTGCACTATGATCACCAAAGCTAATTCTTACTCCTGACAACATGTCAGTGGCAGTCCCCACCAGATTGCATCAAATAATATACCAATTGTAAAGGTTAATTGAAAGATAATTGTGATTTTAATTAAATTAACCTATTCCAGTAAATTTAATTAATTAAATGAAATTAATTTGGGATTTTCTAAAAAGTTAATTCGTTAAATTAAATTAACTTAATTGAGTTAATTGAACACAAAATTAACAAACAATTAACAATTGAAATTAACCCATGCCTGCTGCTAAGTGTGTGACGCTTTTTAGAAAGGTCGTATTGCCCAGCTTTTTTCTCTTGATGGAATATAGCAGACCTTCTTTTTCCTTAACCCCGACTTTATATCTAACCTAGATGTTTATGTTTCTTTGCGTCCAGCTTATCCTGAACATTCTCTGCCATACTCAAATCTCGGGTGCGTGGATACGTTCCTCTTCTTCCTGATTGAGTGTCCAGAACTCAATCAGCTACGCTCCAAACTAGGGAGTCATTGTCTTCCCATATGTTACCTATGCCACTGTTTATTTTGAATTTCAATACGGAATTACAATTAATTTAATAGCACAAACGAGTTAAAATGTCGTTCGATTGTTTTGCGTAATGACTCTAAATCGAAACTGGTTACGGCCGTAAAGAGTAACTGCATAATGCTGGGACAGGAAAACACCGACGACGTGAACACCGTGAACTTGCTTCGTGAATGTGTCGACAAGATGATGGAGCATCGGCCCATTAGTCGCGACAGCACGCACGGCTTCAGGTACGATGGACATTTCTTTGCAATACAATACCCAACGTCGGTAAATTTGATTCGTTCTGAATGCACGTTATGGTGGTAACAACATACAAACTTAATTTGTGTCAGTTACATTTGATACGCCTGACTTGCAAGATGTTTTTAAACTATAAGCTCTATAAACGACTTTCGCAATAAAATAAATACGTTCCATTTCATGTGCAACTAATATACATAATCTGTGCTAGAAACACTTAATTTTTACTATTGATCCAACTAATGATCATGCATTACTGTCACAATACGAAGCATAACAACAACAACTGTTTTTGTGAACATTTGCTTTATTTTTTTCGGTAGACGGCCATGCAAATATAAGATGGACGCTAAATTACACGCAGACTGGCAGGATTAGTTTTCTGGTTGGTCGTTATGTGTCGTTCAGTTCAAAGGCTATTGGTGACGTCATTGCTGTTTGCGTTTTGACCGAGGAGGACACAGGACAAAACAATTATCGTATAGACTTACCGTGTAAAACAGTAAGAAATACAATTTCCTGTAATGCCAGTATTGTATAATACAACAAGATATATTGTGCATGATAAGATGCAGAAAACAACAATTATGGGCATGTATTGGAATAGTATTTACGATAGTAAGAAAAAGAAACATAATTTTATTTTTTTCTGCATCACACAGCGAGTTCACAAAGCCGACGACTAAAGAATTCATCATTCCGCACAAGTTGAAAATGGAGCTCGCCATCTTACTGGACCCAATTGATATACTGCACAAGCGCGACTGGCGACACTTGGCCAGTATCATGGGACTAGACGACATGATTCCGTCTCTGGACCGCATGGGTGGCCAAACCGTGCTGCTGTTGACTGCTTTAGATTATTTTAATGTCACACTTGAAAGCATCACCTCAGTGATGCGTCAGTTTGGAAGAGAAGATGCGGCGGTGACGATAGAGAAATACAACCAAACTAAGTGATCTGCGTTTTCATATTGACAACGGTTTATGTGTTGTAGAAACATAACTCTGATTTGGACATCATATTTTCTCTGACCTAAGAATGCTTTCATGTCTCACATAAATTGCATTTTTATTTTGTATTTATTTATTTTGTACTTTCTTGTTTGCACAACTTAAATCTGCATTTTAGAGAACACATCACGACAAATATGTTACTTTCAGTACGCGAATTTGAGACAAGTGATTGGGATTTGAGAAATTAGGAAAACTGCTGGCAAGCTGTTGAAATAGGTATGCCACTGAGAAAAGAAGGCGACAGAAAGGAAGATAAATATTTATCCGGAAGAAGTGAGGTGTAGTCACATTGTGATTTCAACTGACGGCGTGTTGGCTGAAGGGAAAGTAAACGTTTGTATTTGTAAAAAATTCGGCTTTAAGGAAGTTAGCTACGAACTTTAAGAATTGAGAGGCTGTCACGGTGTGATTGTCTTTGGCTACCACAGAATATTTCAGGGTGGTAGATAATGTAATGGATCTGGGGGGGCTCTCAAAGCATCGCCAGTATATCATCTTTGAAACAAAAGCTTTGCCAGTATATCATCTTTGAGACAAATTATCTATGTATGTGTGCATGCATGCTTGCATGTATATATGTACGTATTTACATACGTACGTACGTAGGTTCGTACAAATGTATGTTTGTCTTGTACATCTTGCAAGCATGAAGCTAGAATTATTTAATAATTCATGTATATTTGAATTATTTCATAATTCAAATATATTCGTGTCTACGTAGTCACTTAGCTGGTTTACTAATTCAATGGGCTGTTTTCAAGAGTTGTTGTTATAAGAAGCTGCAGGAGAAGGTCACTTGTTGAATTTGCGTGTCCAGAAGTTAGATAGAGTGAGCTGAATGAATCAGCTAAACTACCAACAGAATGATGTCGAGTTCTGCGAAAACCGTCGAGTTCTGTGAAAACCGTCGAGTTCTAGCACAGACGAACCAGAGTAGTCTCACACGCAGCAACAGGTGCAACAGCGGAAGGGTAATTACATCGGTACAACGATCAAATGTGGTACCCCCCAAGCTTACATTTTTCTTTCTTGTGGGAGGTCCCTCGTGCTGATAGGGGGTCCTGGACCCCCAGACCCCTCATTTCGAACACTGTAGCTATGTCTATTCGATATTCTTTGTTGAGTCTGACATCATGATGTAATTGTTTCGCAGAGGCTGCCAGAGATAAAAGATAAGCTACGACGCTTCGATCCTGTGGAAGCAAAATGTAGATGACCCAATAAGTTCAACAGCTGCCTCTTTAAAATACTGCGCTTACTTTCAAGTATATCCAGTATATTGATGATCCTGTTAAGTTTTTCATCGGGCAACCTGGCTTTCATTCTACCCGTGCCTAGGAGTATCCCTAAATTCTGCAAATGTACAGTAGGTCCCACAGTCTCGTACGGGGCTATTGGGACACGTAACCCATTAAATACCAAGGTAAAACATAGCTTAGTGCTAGGACCCACAGTTATGCATATGGAGAGACGACTGTGTACTACTGTAGAAAATAATACACTTAATAAATATGTATAACGATCCGCGTCGTATCGCTGAGTCATATACAAACCGTATATACATACCACATAACAAAACATATGGCGACGAGGATAAAATGTTGGTTGACTGGACATTAGTACATCGATTAGACACTCGATCCGTGATAAACTCCAGCAACCTCGCGGCGAACAGCAGACAGTCGTCTCACCCGCCACGTACACGACCTGCAGTCTACGCTACAACACCGAACGGTATGGGCCAATCTCTACGTATCCTTAGTTCGACTGCCAGTCAGAAGGAAGAGGCGTCCGTTGGGCTAAATGGATTGCCTCACCAACGAATGTCTTCGTGTGTTACAGTATCACGGACGACACCAGAAAGAAAGTTCTAATGTTTACCAGTGGGGCGCAGACCCGAATGACATTTTCGAAAAATTCTCGGCAGAACAAATTACCCCAGAACTGGACACCGAAAACAGTATTTAGCAAAGCCGTAACTAATATATCGGAATACTTCAACCTCAAACAAAATCAGAAATTACAACATTAGTTGCTCCATCGCACGAATCAGGAAAAGTATGGGTCGATCGAGGAATACTACATTCTACTCATGCAACAGGCGGCAATGTGCTATTTCACAAGGCATGGCATGGCATGGCATTGTGCAAGGCATTGTGCAAGGCATGGCATTGTGCAAGGCATGGCATTGGGCAAGGCATGGCATTGTGCAATGCATGGCATTGGGCAAGGCATGGCATTGCGCAAGCTGCAACAGTTTGCCAAAACGCTGGAGCTAACATAGAGCCTGAAGAGGACAGTCCGCCAACGGCAACTGTCAACAAACTGCGCAGCGATCCGCCCTGGTGGAAACACCCGACCGTTCGTCAACACAAGAAACATACACCGCCATCGAGAACCTGTTTCAACTGCGGCGGCAGCTGGCCACATCCGGAGGAAAGCATAACTGCCCCGCCCGAGGAGTTGTGTCGAATGATATTGGGGTCAAAATTGCATCATGCTACATGCTACTTTCCAAATTGCATTGTGATGCTTCCATTGTGCACCAAACATAATATGGAATCCAAAAATAATAATATGAAACCCAGAAAGCATAATATGAAAACCAGAAATCATAATATGGAACCCACCAAGCATAACATGAAACATGACATAATACGAACCGAACGAATCATTGTAATCTCGGCCTTTCATCATCTCGGGCTGTGATCTCAACCTCGTGTTTCGATACGGAAATAAAAGTTTATGCCACTGAAATAATTAGTTGTATTATATGTATTTATTGTTAGGTACTAGTGCCCTGCGCGGGCCTAGAATTTGATACCAAGCCCGCCCGCAATTAGCAGTTAGAGCCCAGGCCCGGCCCAGGCCCGCAATAATTTTTCTAGCCCGGCCCGGCCCAGGCCCGCAAACTAGAATTTAGTGAATGAATTAGGACTAGGGAGAAATACCAATTACCAACTGGATTAGGTACTGTGTAGTGGGCTAGTGGCCTAGTGGGCACTTGGCAGTGGGCAGGGGACTGTTTCACTAAGACTAAGAGCTCATAAGGAAAACCCATCATAACACAGAATCCATCATAGAATTTTAAGAGCGTTTTCAAAATGCGTTTCACTAAGATGCTCGTAAAATCCATCATAAGCTAAAGAGCGATATTTTCATCATAAGCTTAGGAGCTAAATTTTTCATCCTAAAACACGCTATTTGATCACTGAGGATATTATTTCGATGTCACACCGGCGGAAATGTGGAACTAATTTGAGAGTTGCGAATGACAACAATCATGGATTCGCTGTCGCTGGATGTTTTGCCGCTTGTCAGCGACGAGAAAATCTCGAAAAAGGTAAGATTTGTGCATGTCTAGTGTTGCGAATGTTAGTATTTATTTGTGATGTATACTTGTATACAGTTTAGATTGCTAGAAAGCAGTTGACGTAACTGACGCCTAGTGTTATCCATTTTAAAAAGAACGCAGACGACATGTCATGGCCATGCCTCATGGGAACTGATTTATGTGTCGGTTATGCAAACGCTACCTTGTACAACTTATTTAATATATATTATACGTGCGTGTGTGTGTGTGTGTATTTGCTTAATTTTGAAGACCCACTTCACAGTTTGAGTAGAGACAATTGCAATAACTATGTCTATGCCCGAGGCTATGGCCTATGCTATGGCTATGCCATGCCCATGCAAAATAAAAAAAAACATACTTTCAAGCTGCTCTGTGTCTCACCTTAGCATGATGTTATATATATATATATATATATATATATATATATATATATATATATATATATATATATATATATATATATATATATATATATATATATATATATATATATATATATATATATATATATATATATATATATAAATTAAACATGTATTATATTTCACAGACATGTTGCCAAGTCACAAGCTGTCAAGTCGAGTCTCTAGTCATTGACCAGCATTTTCTCCGCAGATACCAAAACGTAATAGAAAGAGGCAATAACTCACTACATCCCATTACTCGTTACGTCATATATTTTACGCGAATAATGGCTGAAAGATCGACTCCGTGGACGTTTTGCTTTTACAGTCCTATACGCGGGATCTCCCAATAGGGAATAACACAGTTGAAAGGAGATTATGATAATAAATATAAAATTTTTTAATATTGATTGGTTATGAAAATATTGATAAAACTATTTTTCTTACATAAGAACTATAGAAGAAATAGAGGATACGAAGTAACGTCAGTGAAGGAACAATGTAGCTATATAAGAAAGTATTAAATATCACATAGGGCTATGCGTCAATGGAAAACGTTATCTAGTGATTGTGTGTCGCACAATGGAAACTCGTGAGTAGGCAATAGGACGTCACAACATCAACGAAGGACTAGTGACACTAGCCGAATAGCTATATGGACCGTCAACGAGAGCTGTACTACAAGAGCGACGAATTGGTCAGTTGTTTCGCACATCTGTCGGAGTACGCCAAGGATGCTTTTTGTCGCCAGTATTGTTCAATTTATGCCTTGAACATATCATGGAAGAAGTTCTAGATAACTTCAGCAGCACGATCTCGATTAACCCCAGAGCGATCACCAACCTCCGTTTCTCAGACGACATCGACTTAATCGCTGGAACAGAGGACGATCTGACAACTACTCCTGAAACAACAACGTAAAGTAAACGTGCACCAGCGGAGACGAAAAGTCGAAAAATAAATTAGCAATTTTAACTTGTATTATGTTGTATTTATGATATAGAACATATATCCTTACTGGTAATATGAATGGCCGCGCTTAAAGAAGCCGGGCGTCCGAAGAAAGGGAGGATGGGAGTGAAACCTGTGTAAACTCAGTTACGAAGACGGTGGAATGGAACAAATGATTTTGTTGTCGGACAAACATTGAACGAAGACTATAGAAATTATCCAAACAGTGCCGAAACCAATGTATAAAATTCCTTTAATTTGAAAAGTAAACTTGACAAAAAGGTGGGTGCGGGTGCCCAGCCTAATGGTACCTGCACTAAGCAAAATTCCCAGGCAGTGTAATCGGTTTGCATCTCGTTGGCCTTTGGTTTATCTTCATCAAACAGACGAAATATCGACAGTTTATCATCAATGCACATTTAGCACTTGTCATCTACAAGGACATCCACGATGTTGAATAGCGCCGAGACGTCCCGTTGCTGTTTGAAGACTTTTAGCGATGCCTTCTTCTGGACTTCTGCCCAGAACACTGCCACGTCATTCAAGTTGTCAGCTTGCGCAACTTCAATGTTTTTTGTCAATGGCTGTGCCTGTTGCCAAGCAACACCTGGTCATCATTGCTGTTTAGTATGGTTACTCTCATCTCATGGTTACCGCTGACCTTGGGGGATATTGTCTCTGTCCCTCCTAGTGTTCCTTACCCTCTCTCCCCTCCGTTGTATTCCTTACCCTCTCTCCCCTCCGTCGTGTTCCTCGCCCTCTATCCCCTCCGTCGTGTTCCTCGCCCTCTCTCCCCTCCGTCGTGTTCCTCGCCCTCTATCCCCTCCGTCGAGTTTCTCGCCCTCTCTCCCCTCCGTCGTGTTCATCGCCCTCTATACCCGCCTTCGTGTTCCTCACCCTCTCTCCCCTCCGTCGTGTTCATCGCCCTCTATCCCCGCCGTCGTGTTCCTCACCCTCTCTCCACTCCATCGTGTTCCTCACTCTATCTCCCCTCCGTCATTCCTCGGCGACGATTCCGGGCTTCCGGTTGTGGCTTGAGTAGTTCGCGGCAGCGTGTGTGAGGTCGCCATTTATATGTCGGTCAAGGTTCCTCTGCCGAACGAAGCAACGGTAATGGAGTGGACAATGCGAAGGCTTCTTAAAGCAGCATGGCCACTTCGCGGTGTGTTTGAGTAGGTGACGCGTCAGATGTGCAAATTGTGGGAAGATTTTGTCACACATGCAACAGTCTTTCGCTTGGTTAGCAATCGTGTCAAACTGGCACACATCAGCGACACTGCCAGTAGCGTCCTCTGTCTGTGGTGACAATGACGTGTCCGGGGCGTGTATCACTTCCACGACAATGATCCCAGCAAAGTGTACGACTCCTAAAGTCAATCGTTTTGAAAGTTTTGCTTCATATTACGCACATTTAACAATACTTTTTAAAAAGCATTTCAAACATATAAAAATTACGCTTGATCCATCCCTGATGTCTTACCCTAACACAGCAGTAGGCGTCTTCCTCCGAATGTAAATGTGACACTGATCAGAAGATATGCACGCCGCCATAGGGCGACATCCGGGAACTGCGGCGTCAACTACAAGCTTGAACAGGGTGATTCCTTCCAGTGTACGAAGCGATGTCCAGATGGCTACTATGGCAGCCAGTCGCTATCCCTGTGTTTGCCTTGTTCGAACATTACCGAGAATTAAACTCGTGTAGTTCAAAGTCAAAAGGCCCCTACCCGGTTCCAGTCGTTTTGATCGTTGTCTCGTTTAGCGAACTGGCTGCTGTCGTCGGACTAATAACAGCGATATATAATAGGTGTGCAAGAACTAGGCTCAATAATAGGTGTGCAAGAACTAGGCTCAATATGTGGCGGTAGGTACACATATTAGAACACGGAAAACACTCATAGAATTATGGTACAAAGAAACAAGTTTATGACCACAACACTATTCAAGGGCCATACAAAAAAACGTAACACGTTTTTATCATTGACACCCCACCCTCATGTAACGCGTCGTACCGCTGGACAGAACATTCAGAAACTACCCCCATGATCAATGAAATGGCCGAGGAGAAGTTAGAGAAATTGTGATACTGATCGAGCTTTCGGCGGTTAATACATGCTTTGAATTCTGACAATGAGAAATTTATGTACATCAAAATGTATGCTTTGAGCTTGCGCATTCAGCGGTACCCAAGTGAACTGGAATCTTGCCGAAACTTGAATAGTACACCTTGTGTTGAACAAAATGACACTAAATAAAAGATGGTTTGTTGTTCTGTAAATGGCGTCGCTCGCCTCTTTTTTCCCTGTAGTCCGGGTGACACTTGCACCGATACCGGTCGTCGATTTTTGTAAATATGATACGCAAACTCCAGGTTGATCGCGTTTCTTCAGCAACGAAATCGTGCAAATAATTATTATATATCAGGATAAACGGGACCAAACGGGATAATAACAGTCTTAGATTGTTGAACTTTTTCAAAAATATTCCAGGCATTTGTTCCTATGCATCATGTCATCGTAGTTAT
The DNA here is from genome assembly GCA_963662155.1 of Lamellibrachia columna. Classification (NCBI taxonomy): domain Eukaryota; kingdom Metazoa; phylum Annelida; class Polychaeta; order Sabellida; family Siboglinidae; genus Lamellibrachia; species Lamellibrachia columna. The sequence goes on along the minus strand of OY759262.1, from coordinate 47,350,977 downwards.
CAAGTACGAGCTTTTATATCGATGGGACAATTTATTTGCAGATTGTGTAAATTCTAGTAGTTACAATATGTTTAATATAGAAACTGATAAATATCTGAGTGAAGCGGCTATATGCATAATGTGAAACGTTGCTGGACTCTCGATAAGCATATTCCTTCCTTGCTCACTTGCCATCTAGCGTTTGTCGCTTTGGATGGCAATCACGTTATACATTGTTAGATGTAGTCAAACCTGGTTACATATAGTTGTTGAATCTTGTTAATAATACTGTTGTTAAATTGTGTTGTTAATTCGTATGATAATTCAAACCAAGATGATTAGGTGTTGTCAAAATGATGACACATTCTCTTTCATCTTCAGTGTTCCGGAGTGCCTGACATACACAAACTTATATTATTCGGTCAAACCATTGTTCCAACAGTTACGCCACAAACAGTTCCAACGGAATCTCCCGAGGGATATCTACATGGTGGTAAATACAGGGCGACTGAATGGTGAACGGAAGGCGAATGGATGGTGATTGCAAGGGAATGAGTTGTAATTAGAGGGGAGTGAATGGTGAGTGGATGTCGAATGGAGGGAATCTGGATGGCAAATGGAGAGGGAATGGAGGGCAAATGGATGATGAATGGAGGGCGATTGGATGGTAAATGGTGGGCGACTGGCTTATGAATGCAGGGCGACTGAGTGGTGACTCGGGAGCCACGTAAAATAACTATTTTCCGACCCCACCACAGGGCGCTCAAAAGTTGGCGCTACTGATCCGATGAGAATATGAACCCCAGGTTTTCCCGTGAAAGTTAAGTTACCATAACAATTGTCTTTAGCATTATTTTGTATAGATATTCCAGGAATGTCTACGCCTCTTTTGGTATATAGCATGTCAAAGTAGGTAGTTCTTTTTGACAATTGTAAGATCGATCGAATTCTAGTGAAAATCGTACATATTTCCTACATCGGGTTCTGAAGTGCGAGTTCAGATTTTTACCACAGGGTACCTCTTCAAATGAGTGCCAAACAAAAACTAAGGGATAATGTTTGGTATATAAGATAACAATCTTTGGGATTTATTTGTTTAACAGTTTCAATAATACACGGTTGGAAAATGTATTAGTCATGCTAGTATATCTAAACACCGTCTACAGCACCACGTTATATGAATTGCAGTTTACATATGGCGAATATGCATGTATTATTTAAATTATACTGGAACCTTCTAAAAGTTATAGTGAAATGAATGTTTAATATGTATGCACTTATATGCATCAACACATCAGTTATAGTGCTACATAATATTCTGACAATACAAACATATGGCACCTACTGGGGCAACATATCAATTTGATTATATTGAACATTATATTGAGCTGTGCATTCCATAAATGCTTTCGCACATTTGCAACTTCGGGATATTTTTTAACACGAGAGCACCTGGTCAATTATATCCATGCTTTGGACACTTCTGGAAATCTTATCCAAATGTATCTCCAAATGTTTTCGAACTTCGTCCGACCAAAGTCTTCTGGGGAAGCCACCCACATTTAGCAAGGTGATGTCAAGAAACTATCCAGCTACGATGACCACTACATTGACATCTACAGTGATGACCTGGGCTATCATTGCACCTGTTCCGGAGCGCGCAGAACATGGACAACAATACCAGTGTTAGTTTTAGCCGGGAAAATATTTCTATTTATACAACATTAATGCCATTTGATATATGGAAGCCTTGAAAAGGGCATGCCTCATGCTGTGCCAGTATTCCACGCACTAAAGGTTGCGACATCACAGCCACGTTCAATGGCAAGGGCATAAGGTCAGGTGGCAGGCCTGGAAATCAATAAGAAGAAATAACAAAGGCCTTCCTTTACCTGGCAAAGCATTTTTTGAGATAATCTAGCTACAATGAATTAAGAGGACAAGTCATCTGAGCAGCGTCAGCGAAGCTAGGATGGATCCCTTCTGTCACAAAGATAAAATTATGTATAAATAACATTGGATCGTTAATGTGTTCATGCCACCAACAATAACTATTTATCAGGATGCCTTGCTTAAAAAAATCACATGGTCTGTTTACCAAGGCCGGAGTCTGGATTATCTAACATCATATAAATCCTATAGTGCCTTCCCCAGAAGTCTTTGGTAGGACGAAGGTCAAAAACGTTTAGATTTGTACCCATTCGGATTACACTTGGCGTGTCAGGTGCTCCTTCGTGAAGAAAGAATGCTGCAATTGCAAATGTACAAAGGGTTATCTGGAATGCAGTGCATTCTGCAAGAGCAAGTATGACAAAGCATAGTTGCACTGATATGTTGACGTGCCTTGCTTCAGTCGATCCACCGTAACAGTGCCACTTGTTATTTTCATACATCGTCATTTCACTATATGTATTAGAAGATGTTGCTGTCATTTAAATAACCTACATGCATATTCACCATATGTAAACTTCAATTCATATTGTGTGTGCTGCAAATGGTGAATGGTATTAGATATAATTATAATAACATAACAACTAATTAGTGATTATTTCCCCACCGTGTTTTGTTGAAACTTTTAAACAAGTGGATCCAAAAATGTTTTTACATTAACTGCATCTAAGGACAAACATAATAAAAACCGTTATTATTTTTTTTTTTGGCGTCCATTCGAAGTGATGACAAGTGGTCAAAATCGGGACTCCGAAATCGGCACGCGCACATCGGAACCCGCGTGTAGGAAATGTGTACGTAACTTCCATTTTCACTAGAATTCGATCGATCGTAAACATGTCAAACATCAACCTCCCAAGACATGTTACACTCCTAGAATGCCTATGCAAATTAGTGCTAAACACTATTGTTACGGTAGCAACATTTTCACTTTTATTGGTCATATTAACTATCTATGAAGATGTGTCATGCTAAACCCGACCACAATTAAACAAATTATTAATATTTTTACAAAATCAAAATAGTATTTGTATAATATGAAGTGTAAATGTATTATATATAAATTACTGCTATTAGTCCTGCAACCCTAGAAACTATCCGTAGCACGCATAATGTATCTACTTCAAAACAAAACTACTCACAAACTAGGCCACTGTATTTCGCCCCTTTGTGTTGGAGTTCTAGATTGAACCAGACGTGTTTACTAATTACAACACATTGGACGTTTTATCGCATCTTGGTAACCGCATGGTTGATTTGGCTAATCTTGTAACGGCAAGAGATTCGGTTGCTGAGGTGTTCATATGCCAGCTACTTCCACGAGTGAGGTTCCGGCCGACAGGACGTTGAAGTAGACCAACACGCGCCGACGTTTTGAACCTTGTGGTATAAGGGGAGCAGCCATATTTGCTGCTGGCCTATACTAATGTAGCATATATTTGGCACACGTATGTCGTTCCTGCTGATGGTGGCACGTTGTTCAATCCCTCATAATGTATAAGTATGCTTTAAATGTGTACAGTTCATTTGGTTGATAATTTGCATAAAGCTGACGATGGGTCTTCAAAGAAAAGGGTGAATTGTTCAGACAAATGTAACAATTGTGAAAAGTCTCAAAATGTGTTTTAGGGTTAAATCTTAACATATAATGACGTAGGGACATTAGTTATAACTTACTGTTTACTCGATATATGGAAAATAAAAAAACTATTTTAGCTGACGACGGAGATCAAGAAAGTCATACGGGATGAATATTATTTTTAATGAAAACGTTTCAAAAACAATAAATAATGTACAGTAGTTGCCCAATGATTATAGCATTAATTACTTATTGTTTATCTTGCATTAAAAGTAAAATGTTTATTTCAGACTTTGGATTGTAACCACATGTATGCACTGAACAAACAATATGGCGGCGTCCATACTGTGTGCACTGAATCATTAATCTGAATGTTTTACCCTAACTGAAGCGAATTGGCGCTCACTTGAAAACAGTGCAGTTTATGGCTGGTGTAGTGTTTTGCGTGGTAAAGACAACAGACAAACCTTTTTGAACAAACACATGTAATGTCCTCCTGTAAACAACTACCCCGGCTCCGAGTACACGGAACTCACAATGTATAATAGTGATTACCATTCTGGCACTATACTACAGCTGGTTTCCCAAAAGTTCCAAGAAGCTGCCTGGTACCCCTTTTCGAGCACTGTTGTGCTGAGAAGATAGACGTTTGTCCTCTGTCGGTACTGAGTAGTTGGACCATCGCTGAAGAAGTTAATAACTTCGATACCGGGAAAGTGTTCCTCCATGTACTGGAAGACTAGATCGAGGTGCCTCCAAATTGCTATTGGGTTTTGCTTTGTGCAAGGTGAAAAGGTGCAACAGGTGATAGGCTCATCTAAATCTCCAACATAGAGGACACCAGTGTGAAACGTTATTTACTGGTGTGACCCACCAAAGTGGATCTCACTGGAATATTTGTAGTGTAGGTTTCACAGAAATCAAAGTGAATGATGCACTCTGATGCATGCATTTTCTTGCGAAGTTCACGACATACACAAAACTGGTGACGGATGTTATACAGTTTTCCCTTGAATTTGCTCAAGCTATTTTGGAATTTCTCCAAGAGATCTTGTTTGCTTTCGGTGACATCTACTTTTTTGGTAATGTTCATAGATCTCTCTTTATCAATCGGTATGGGCTGAACAACAGTGCGTCACTGAGTGTAAGTGACCATCTCATCTTGCAGGAACCCGTTCACTTCGGGCATATTGTGCGTGCAGACTGCACATTCGTCATACATGTAGGCCTTGTTAGATTGTTCACAAACAATGTCATCGGCGAGGACCTCAACAGTACTTGTATGTAGAATGTTATGCTTTTTTAACTTGTTGGCCATGATGGTCAAATTTTCATGAGTCTTGCATTGGCACGTTTCCTTTTATCTTGAGTCTATGGGTGAACGACCCAAAACGGCCTCATCATGCAGAACAGGGAATACGATTTTTTCTTCTAGGATGTTCTTCTAGGTATTTCTTGTGATTGTTCTGAATTGAGTCACACAGCAGGCGCTTCTGCATTTTGACTTTCATGCGAGGTAGGGTCTGCTTCTTGTCAGGAGTTGATCGGCTGTTGTCATCTCGACAAAAGTAGTCGGCGACAGATTTCTTCAGTTCTTCTGCCGTGGCTGACGCTTTCTTTTGAAGCTGATGTACGTAATTGGTCTGGTCTTCCGTGCCATTGTATTTAATCCATCGTTTGTGGGATATCCCAAAAGCTTGTTGAGCTTGACGCTGCAAATTGTATCGTTTCACTATCTTGCCTGTCATAAGTTTGGCACACCGTTGGCGCTGCCTTATATATTTAGCCTGCTTATAGGCTCTCTTTAGGACTGCGGTTAAGGCATGGTGGAAGTTGAGGGTTTTTTCACTTCTCGTGGTACATAAAAGTTTCTCATGAGCCTCCTGGTTTTGGACCTTGGAGTATCTGATGTTCTCTCGTGAGCTCTCACTGCCATTTGATAGCGTTTCTTGTACCTTTCAGCTTTGGTGATTTGCCTCATTAAAGAAACCCTCAATTTGTGTACCTCTCTGTAGGACTTGGCCTTATCTCCATTGCGTCTTCGTCTGGATTGAGAGCGTTACCTATAAAATAAAGAAACCATAACATTCCAAGGAGTGTTCATGCCAACATAGTGTTCATGCCAATATGTCTTTCGATTTGGTATGGTATTTTTTTATATTGTACACTACCTGGATGTTGAGTGTGTTGAAGGATGCAGCATGGCTGGCATTAATCCTGACACTGTTCATGCCAATATGGCTTTCATACGATGTAATATGACGATGTATATTTGCTTAACCACATTTTGTTGTTGGCACAGCCAGTTTACATTGGGTTGTTGCAATTGCATGACACTAGTTACATGCACTATGTAACATGTGTTTGATGGTTACAGTATCAGCATAGTTTGTGGCAGAGCCTTGGGTGGGGTTGGGGCCTCTTTGTTAGGCCTGGTGGGACAAATAACTGCCCCACCTTTGCTGCTTTTAATTGTTGTCATTCAATAATTGTTTCGCGATGCGCCTGTTGTGTTATATATTAAGTTACCGCTCATCGTTATACATTAACTTTATTCTGGTTTGAATAATTATTAAATGACCTTTACCAATTTACCATCATTCTTTGTGTTTTGTCGTAGCAAACGATCGCATTAAACATCAGCAGGATACAAACAATCTTAACGTATTAATTAAACGTTTCATTGACATGAAGCGTAATTTATAATGCTGTGAAGACCTTTCGAAATAATTGTCTGTAATTAGTTGCATTGCGATTTTACACAGGCAATGTTTCGCATGGAGTATAGCTCTTTTCGCGTCCTGTGAATTAACTGTATTTGAAAGTGCACCTTTTGACGCGTTGTAAATCACAAGAACACTCCGGTATTGTTCGTATTGGTACTGAGTTGTTCAAGCGTATCCGGCCAGAGACAACGATGCTATGTTAGTTGGAGCTCAACCTTTTGTCATGGACGACAACACGAATCCCATCACGTTGTCTATGAGCGACGTAGCAGCGTGATGGGAACTTCAGGATAACGTCACCAAGGTAAGTGAATGGTAACCAATAGCATAGCCATATCATACTGCGGTATAAAATAAATATTGTTCGATTGCTGGGAAATGCCCCTTCCAGGTTCAGCAAAATAAGCTTAAGGGAATATCATGTACAACGTCATTACCTAAACTGTGTAAACATAACAATAGCCTTGATTTGCATGTGTGTACTAAATGCATTGATTATCAACTGAGGGCAAGGGGTATTATTCACTATTACTCTCGTGTCTAATATAAATAGTGTCTGTGCATTTTAGTTATTTTATTTCTACGATCGAATTGCGACCGATACTTTTGCATGCACGACCCTTCAGGTACTCGCGTTTTACGTCGCAGCGGGGAACCAATGACTATAATAGATCGCATTAGGCTTTGTCTGGGCCACGTTGAGTCGCCATGTGACTGGAAAACGTGACTGGCGCATGCGCAGAGAACCAGCGCATCGTAACATAATTGTGATAAAATTAAAATATACTGCACATAGCAAGATTTTGCGTGTTTTGTAGGTGATCGCTTTCACTAAGGTTTGGTGTAATATGCACCCGAGCTGTCCATTTGTGTTGCATTCTACTACGCCAGATGTCGCCACTGAAGTGTCTTGCACCAGTGACGGCGAACAAGAAAACGGCGATAATAAATCAGGTACATTATTTATGGTATGTGGCAAACTGTACCTGAGACTTCGCTTAGCAAATTCCTGGTGTATCCTGATTGTATGTATATTATATTGACACGTGTATTGAAGTGGTGAATACTATTGTTTTGATCTAGTGGTAAGTTGTGCAGGTAGACAGTTTATTTTGTGAAAATGTATAATATAATTTTAGTTCCTGCAATTTTAGAATAATTATGCTCTACTTTTAGTAATTTAAGACTGTTAAACAGTGGATCGGTATGAGCAGTATATTTGCTTAAACATATAATTCGGACGGCTTTCTTTTGAAGTTTTTTAATTATATCACATCCGTTAAATCATTGTTTAGATGTGATAATATCAGAGTGCATTAGCACCATGAGGGAGAGCGGGTGCCAATTGCATTATTCTCTTGTATTGTATTAAATGTATTAAACAGTTCGTCTTAATCATCGCCTACACAGAGTTCAACGATGCGACTGACCAAGAGAGTTCGATATGAGGCTTCTTGTTAACCAAATTTCTATAGAATAAATACGTACGACAGCGCACACGCACGCACGCACGCACGCACGCACGCACGCACGCACGCACGCACGCACGCACGCACGCACGCACGCACGCACGCACGCACGCACGCACGCACGCACGCACGCACGCACGCACGCACGCACGCACGCACGCACGCACGCACGCACGCACGCACGCACGCACCCCCCCCTCTTATAAGGTCACCCCTTCTTAAAGATTCAATGGCCTTATAAGAGGAGTGGCCCTCGAGAGGTGGAAATTATCATGCAAAAGTATATTTACTACATGGCAAAGCGGCCTTATATGAGGTGGCCAATGTATGTGTAAACTGCAGTAGATTGTGGATGCGATATATTTAACACATTGCATGAATAATTGTTTATTTAAATATGTAAAATATTTCACAAATTCATATTTTTTATTCATTCAACCACCTATTGTCATTATAATTCAACAAATTCTAGTTTGAACCTGTGTGATCATATTGAACACTTCCACACCACCAGGGTAGAGTTGTGCTAACACCGGTACACTCCAGCGATGAACTGGCCGCGTCCTGCAAAGGTACATCAAGTTGGTGCGACTGACATTTGCCACTTTGGGAGAAATTATAGAAGTTCGCCACCGCTGTAGCTTATTAAATCAGGGAATGGACTTTGCATACCTTCGTGATGGACACATTACACAAGTACTCGAAGATTTAAACCACTTTCATGGTTATTAGCCGGCACCAAAGCAACCACACCATTCGTCTTGCCGGCCATGTTAACACACCATAGTGGAGTAACACAATAGATCGAAACTCCAACAATTCACGGATCTTCTGCTTTCATATTTCAGGACACAGCTAAATTGTTCTTTGTTTGATATATCAAAAGGCCTCGTCATCGTTGACGGAATAAAACACATCTACGAGTACGAGCTTACGATACCTGCAGAGCATTATTGTTCTGTGTCGCCAAATGTTTCTACAGAACCACATCGCCGTGATTTTCATCAGTGTCGAGACGGGAGAGGTCATTGTGGTGGCTTTTCTTAGGACGATATTCTGGTTTTTTTCACGGAGAGTAACGTATATGTGCTGCAGGATAAGGCGACTGTCTCTCACATAGGTTTGTAAGCCTAACAGAAAGTGTGAGTAAATCAGAACGACTGGAGACAAACGGTAGTACCTGGGCAATGCCTCTACCGCGTGTTAGAAACAACCTCTACTGAGGAACAATTCCTAATTTTGACGTGATGAAAAAAATACTGCCAAGATAAAAAAGGGGGTGCCCGGGCGCGAATTCTGTTTTCCAAAACAGTATATCCATCGCCCCGCCCACTTTGACACACTTTTCACCGTAGCTGTCAATCTACCGTTAAGTTTAAAATTGCGCATGCGCAAATTGCATAAACTGCATTCACACTATCACATCGGCTGTTTTTCTGTCGCTGTTGTTTTCGCGTGCTACATTTACGGAATTTTGGAAGAGAGGTACGTAAATTAATAGATTGCATTATATGCGCTACGTAATGTTGCATGCTTCATACAAACCCTTTATAAGATAATTTATAATAATTGAGCTGATCAGTGATTTGTATTTTTTTTGCTTGTGCGTTTGTCACACTGACTTGGCCTTGCTCTTGCGCGGTGCGATCGCTGCCCTGGCCTTGTAGTGATAACTTATATATAGCATCGACCATTTTTCTCCTCAATTTTGGCTCCGCAAATATTACCTAATATGTGTACATAATATAACCAACAATAATGGCTGATCTGATGAAAATAGTACAGTGATTTGCTGCCTAAGTAATTAACTAATTCGTTTAACTATCTTGTGAATATCGCGTTTAATTTTAATATAGCAAATGGAAGCTCAGGAGCTCAGGCTTAGCAATCAAATATAATGGTACACCATTTGTCTAGACATAACAAGTAATTAATTAATTAATTAATTAATTAATTTAAAATGTATTAACAGTCCAAGTTTAAATATTTTCACTATGTAATATGTGTTATGAAAGTTGATGAGTTCAGAAAAATATAAAATCTGTATATAATATGGGCATTTTCACAGTAATGAGGGGAGCAGTGTCTCAGGGGGGTCAAATATTGATGGCTAATTTTTTATCCTATTCCAATGTGGAATGCTATATCTAAATTTATGAAATCCATTAACATTTGGGCATAATGACAAATTTAATCATTCTGAAAGCATAACAATGTTAAATATACATATATATATATATATATATATATATATATATATATATATAACACTTTAAAACTTAATCTGCAATAATGTAACGTTGAAATGTACACTTTTCGCGAGAATGGCACACACACACACACACACACACACACACACACACACACACACACACACACACACACACACACACACACACACACACACACACACACACACACACACACACACACACACACACACACACACTCACACACACACATATATATATACATATGTGTGTGGGTGTGTGCGTGCGTGCGTGCGTGCGTGCGTGCGTGCGTGCGTGTGTGTGTGTGTGTGTGTGTGTGTGTGTGTGTGCCATTCTCGCGAAAAGTGTACATTTCAAAGTTACATTATTGCAGATTAAGTTTTTAAGTTTTTTTAAATTGTCAAAATGTACTATTATAATGTTTTCACATAATATTTATGCTATGATTGAAATATAAAAATGTATTGCATAAGTTTGTAGGGAACTGTCTACTTGGTCAGCCGGAGCCTATGCTCAAATTTATGATTGAAATATAAATCTAAAAACATGCTATTATTATTTCAGTTGGTTTAATTACATTAAATGATTGTTTATTGTAGAATACACTGTCTGTTGGGTATGACTATCATGTATGTTCATTCGAACGTGTGGACGAGCGTATGTTTACAGCTGAAATTCGTGTTGCACTCGATCGTGTTTTAGAGACTCAGGTTTGGCGCAAGCAGTACGAAAATGTCAAGAAAACTACTTTGCACATCGTAGTTACGAGACCGGAAGTTATGGAATACCAAAATGTACAACAATACATTTACATTTAATACATTTTTAATTAATTAATTAATTAATTAATTACTAATTAATTACTGTCTACACGAATGGTGTACCATTATATTCGATTGCTAAGCCTGAGCTCCTGAGCTTCCATTTGCTATATTAAAATTAAACACGATAATCACAAGATAGTTAAACGAATTACTTGATTACTTAAGCACCAAGCTGAGAATGCTTACAGACAAAAATATTGTAGTGCGAGAAAAATGTTTGCTTCTATATTATACTAATGCTTTTATGTTATTTTAGGATATCATTTTTTTCAATTATTTTGAAAACATCAATTTGTGATCTAATCATTACTTTCTCATGATGTACTTGTGTAAATAAGCATTGTCATCATTTTCTCCAACGTGCTATTTTTACTTCCTTAATAACATTGGTTCTGAAATAAATAATACGTAGAAACATAATATAATGCTCATTTTCGTCGATTTACCATAAAAGAGCGTTGAACATATTGTACCATAAAGTAAATTTATTTAGCCAATATATATCTTTCAAATAAGAATTGTGCTATAATAGCAGTTTAAACAAATATAAATATAAATACTAAATTGCTTCCAAACCGGCAATCAAATGAGCTAACAGCTACACTACAACAGATCGTCAGATTATGCAGAACGATTATGTCAATTAACTCGTAACGCAGAAATAATTATCTAACTTTGTATATTTTATTTATATATACATATTTCCTACAAAAGTATATAAACTTCTTTCAGTGTTTTATTTCTCCTAAAATACCACTACAGCTTATCAATAGCTGGTTGTCACGCATGCGCATATATGTTCCTGCGAGACGACTGACAAAGTGGGCGGAGCTATGTGCAAGGTGGGCGGAGCGATGGATATACTGTTTGGGAAAACAGAATTCGCTGCCCGGGCACCTGAAGGACCACCCTGGATCCGCCCGCGCGCGCGTGTGTGTGTGCGTACGTGCGCGTGTGCGTTTGTGTGTAATGGAAATGATTCGCTTGCTCACTGATCAACTCACTCACTCACTTACTCATTCACTCACTCACTCACTCACTCACTCACTCACTCACTCACTCTCTAACCCGCAACACAAATTACAGATATGCACGATAAACTGGTTGCCGTCATAGTTGAGTGACCCCCGCAGATAATGTTACATATTCACCAGTCAGAACACATTCGCCTTGAGGGGTACCTGGATGCGACGTAGTGTGATGCGACAGCGACGTTATGTGAAATCACAGAACTGGGGATGCCAAGCGTGCCGGTTCATTGCTTTGGTTCATGTTCGACAGCAACAAACACATCAACAACGAAGAGGCAACAAATAACGAATAAATCCACAAACATCTAAGACCCGTTCAATTGAGTGATAAGGTTACTCTTAACTGTTAAACTGCGCAATAGCCGGAATGCTAACATGTCCTCACTCCCACTCTCACCCTGAGGTCGGTAGGTGTTATTATTTTTTCGTGGCAGAGCTATCCTGATCCAGCCCCACACAGAGTAGAAGAAGTGGGAATAGCATCGGTCGAAGCGGGAGAGCTATCCTGATGCAGTCCCACACAGAGTAGAAAAAGTGAGAATAGCATCAGTCGAAACGGGAGAGCTATCCTGATGCAGCCCCACACAGAGTAGAAGAAGTGGGAATAGCATCAGTGGGCGTAGTGTGAGTAGGCGATGTGGGGATAAACCGTACAAATGAACCCAGCCCCGGTGAAACCACCACAGAAACACGTAGGCACAAATGTGTATTGTGTAAGAAATCATACAAGCCAAACATATGCAAACTAACATGGAATTACTGCAATACCTGCATGTTAAATTAAAACAAACATCAAGACTGCGGAGGGCATCATCACAGTAGCCCAGGTGTCAGTAGCGCCAGTCATTCTAGCCTCAGGAAGTGTAATAATTGAGTGACCCGGTCGGTATCATATAGAGTTAACCAACTCAGTTACGTCTACTGGTTATTTTTGTTTTGACAGCAACGTGTTTTTCGATTAACTGGTCGTCACAAATGTGATTATAGTATAACAATTTAATTTTAAGTGTAATAACATAATTCGCAATCAGTTTAATGCATTTATTGATGCACCAACTCCTCAAAATTAACCCATCTATATCTCAAAAACCAGATGGCATTCCGCCATGGTTTCTTAATGCCTAATATGCTGGTGTAGCACAAATACTCTGTAATGCAATCCAATCGGCTGTTGATTTGAGTCAATTCCCTGAAGCCTGACTGGCAATAGTCCAACGTTGCTGCCATTTTCAATAAGAGCAGAAGGACAAAAGCTGCTAGCTATTGGCCCGTTTCTTCCTAACTATAGTAATTTACTTGACTTGTCTATCGCCATGAATGTCGACATGAGTGCTATGCGCACTAGCGGGCATTTCTTTGTATGGGTAACCGATATAGATTCAGATAATAATTTGCACACATTCAGCTTTGTGAACGTCGATGTTAGTACCGTTCACTCGGTCCAGCAAGCGTCACTCAATGGACGGGCGATCGAATAGAAGTCCTGGTCGTCGGTGGGAAATAACCTTGGATTTTCACCTGTGTACGAATTCGTCATTGGAACATTTCAACGGGATTTAGAGTAACGAAGGTGACACGGAGAGGACCCGGACGCAACAGGACAATCGACAATTATGGACGTGTGGATCCTCCTCGTGTTGTTGGCTTGTGTCACTTTGTCGTATCAGGTGAGTGCTTGGCACGTTGATCTAACACAGTAGTGGCCTGACCTTGGGGATCAAAAACGGCCGCTATTTACTCTTGACGATCATGTCTCATTGCGCCATGCCGATCACTTGCAAATATGTTTGCATGGTTCTTGCCTTTACAGATCCGGGTCTCAAGTCGACCACAACGTAACCCCTCAGTACACAGCAAACGACTTGATTATTTGCCGAAATTATAATTAAGCTACGAAAAGATCATAATGTAATACTTTGAGTAAGTGTACAAGTTTAGTTAAGAAACTAAACTGTCACAATAGAACGTTGGATACGCAACGACCCATGATTGTCTACGAGCTGTTTTAGCTGAACTGATAGGTCAGTAGGTCACGCTGTGTAACAAAATAATGTATGCGGGCCACGTTGTATTATTGACATCCCAGGGATATCCAACTAGTGAAAACTTCCTTGTCCCCGAATCTGGTAAAAGTAGTATGACTCACCGGGATCTTCCCCGACTGTGGGCTTTGAAAAAGGACTAATTACCGGGGCTGTCTTCGTTGATCTATCGGCAGCATACGACAACGTCAACCAGATTTAACCAGATTTAACAAGATTGAACAAGATTGCCATCTCGAACAACAAGTTCCAGATGGCAAGTGGACAAGGAAGCCATTGGCTTATCGAGAGTCCAACAATGTTATCAGATATATGTCAATTCTATTTTTAAACATATTCACACTACTAGCATTAACACAATCATTTGGCAGTTTGTTCCATTCATTTATCACCTTCTGTGAGAAAGAGTACTTTTTCATGTCCAACCTACACTGCTCCATAACTAATGCTACTTGTGTCCTCTGGTTCTGCTGCCTTCTTTAAGTTTGAAGAACATATTCCTATCAACATCCTCATAACCGTTCACTATTTTAAACTCTTCTATTTGGTCTCCTCTTAGTCTCCTTGTCTCTAGTGTTGTCAAACCACATTGTAATAAGCGACTTTCGTAACTAAGGTCTCTCAATTCTGGAATCATTTTAGTTGCTCTTCGTTGTATTCTTTCTAGCTTGTCTATGTCTTTTTTACGATATGGCCTCCATGCTTGAATACAATATTCCAAATTTGGTATAACCATTGCTTTGTACAGGGATACAATTAGATGTTTCTCCTTATACGTGATAGTTCTCCTAATTAGCCCTAGAATTTGATTTCCTTTTGAAGCAGCAATCCCATATTGCTCTGAAACTTTCATGTCAGCACTATATGTTACTCCTAAGTCCTTTTCTTGTGTGGTTCTACCTAGTACAACATCCCCCATTTTATATTCCTCGTCCATATTTCCATGTCCTATGTGTATACATTTACACTTCCCAAAATTTAATAACATTTGCCATTTTTCTGACCATTTAACTAATTGTTCTAGATCATCCTGTAAACTTTGTTTATCTGTATCATTAGTAACCTTTCTGAATATTTTTGTGTCATCTGCAAATTTGAGTACTTTGCTAAATATGTCATCCTCCAAATCATTTATATATATTAAAAACAGTATAGGGCCTAATACTGATCCCTGTGGTACCCCACTCAAAACAGATTTCCAATTTGAAATCTCACCATCTACTATTACTCTCTATCTTCTGTGTGTAAGCCACTTTTCTACGACGCTTCCTAGCCAAAGTGCTAGAGATGACCGGCGATCTCCATCTTACTGACCTTGTACACACTATGCTCGAAAACCGGAAAAAAACTCCCCCGGACATCAAGCGAACTGTTGCTAGCCGCACAGAAAGAACATCATCAACACCACAAAAAAGCTGAAAAAGTCGCCCAGCGACACCAGACTGGAAATGTGGGAAATATGACTGCAAGAAACATCAGTAGTCATGATGAAAATAGGATTACTACCAGTTGAATCCTACCAGCAGGGTCCGACCAACCGCGGTTCTACTGGAGATCACGCAACCGCCGGCGCACTGGATTCGGCCGAGCAAAGACGACCACGAGGAGGCGGTGATACATTGACGAGGCGCAGTCAATGAAACGCGACTGCGGGGAAGACTAGACAATGTGCCACCTCATCTGCCGACTACTGGACGGTCCGTGCACAATGATCGACCTGGCCACCTTCACTTAACGGGCAGAGGCATGCGCTCGTGGCGACACCTTGTGTGAAGCACACGTACAAAAGAAAACCGTTCATATGCAGCCATGAATGCATGACTTCAAACTCAGCACCTTTATGAACAGTGATACAGCAGCACATTGTTGTGTGAAATACGTAGTTGTAAGACGTAACAGCTACTAACCACCCTCCATGTGAAAGCAATTTCATGCGGTGTCGAACATCGATGTTTAGAGAGCATCCCTTATCCGACCGACCGAACGACCGAACGACCGAACGACCGAACGACCGAACGACCGAACGAACGAACGAACGAACGAACGAACGAACGAACGAACGAACGAACGAACGAACGAACGAACGAACGAACGAACGAACGAACGAACGAACGAACGAACGAACGAACGAACGAACGAACGAACGAACGAACGAACGAACGAACGAACGAACGAACGAACGAACGAACGAACGAACGAACGAACGAACGAACGAACGAACGAACGAACGAACGAACGAACGAACGAACGAACGAACGAACGAACGAACGAACGAACGAACGAACGAACGAACGAACGACTCACCCACCCACCCACCCACCCACCCACCCACCGACCCACCGACCCACCGAAGTAGTTAGCAGAGGTTTTTGGGACCCCCTTATCTGTGCATCAAAAGATCAAAGTAAAACGACCCTAATATCGCCCACCGCTAATGAGTGCGCGCAGCCAATCAGAAAGCAGCACTAGACCTTGGAGCGCCCCCTGGCGGCGGCAGCGGCTGCAACGCAGCGTGCCGCGCCCCTAGCGACCGGAGGAGGAACGAACAGTGACCGGTGGTCATCTATGATGGACATAGGAACAAAGAAAAATACACGTAATATCACCCACCACCACCACCACCACCACCCACCCACCCACCCACCCACGACAACACGTGACCGTGACCTCGACGGAGTGACCAGTCCGAGTGGTTAGCTAATGACAACTGGACGTCCGAACGACTGGAGTTAACTGTAAGCCGAAGCGTTTATCCAGCTGTGAGCCATAGCGCGAGATCAAAGGACGCTAATCTGTACAATGTAGCAAGTGAGCTGAGTTAATAAGCGATAAACAGCAACTAAGTTGCAGTGACGACATTGATGTGGGACCGCTGCATGTTATAGCCTGTTATATGTAGTGGACATAATACGTGATAAAATTAAAACCGATAAAGATAAGACGAATGTGTAAAAGTGAATAAATAGTCGACATGCATGGCTACAATATAACCGCTGGACGAGGGAAATCGGACCGTTCGTTAAATAAAATGTAGCAGGACGAAAATGGACATAAAATATAATATAATATAATATAATGTGCCAACACGCAGTTGGAACAAGAACGCAATACAAGACGTGAATATGAGGTGATGCAAATGTAATAAAACGAAAAAGAACAAGTACAAATATAAAAGCTAGTAGTAGTAGTAGTAGTAGTAGTAGTAGTAGTAGTAGTAGTAGTTATAATAAAGTCAAGGTCATTGTTGAACAGTGTTGAAAGCCGACAGCAACGACCTCCGGACGGCTCGAGCGGTCAATTTGCGAGCCAACGCAATTCGTAGCGATACAGAGCGACGACGCCGGAAGAGTGATGGGAGATGGACGGGGCCGAGGTGAACGTGACTGAAAACGGATGCGGTCGATGGGGCGTGGATGAGCATCAACTCATGCATCACCCGCTCCCATTTGGTCATATGAGCCCGGAAGGCCATCACCTCGACCTCGTGGGTTTCGGTGGCGGCGTCTATGGCGGCTATGTCGTCGTCCCACTCTCCGGCGTCGTCGAAGTCCTCGTCGGCAGCGTGAGCGTCGGTGACGGCGGCGGCGATGGCGGTCAAGTCGTCATCCCACGACTCTGGGGAGGCGGTCGAGGTGCGATATCCATCGCCGTACATAAACGCAATGTCACTCATTACGTGACGCCAACGACTGGCATGAAGACCGAAGGCCGACAGGAGACCGGCATCGTAGAGCGCCTCTCGGAACAGGACGGTCGCCTGGCAGCTTCGGCGTAGGGGGGCGTCCTCCATCAATTCGATGAGGACGCAGGCCCAGTTGAAACATGGAACGCTGTAATAAGTAAAGGACACAATAAGAGTCACAATATGCAAAGACATAAGATAAAACAGGTATGAGCTATGGAGAGCTATGAAAGTAACAAAATATAAATAAATAAATAAATAAATAAATAAAAGAAATACTCACACAATAGCCTGTAATAGAGGTACCGCCTGCAGGAGTTCGGCGACGACGACGAACTCCATGCAATCGCGCAAGCCGAATACAGACATTATGAGTGTGTGTGCTAATAACGATGTCGACGGCAATGGTGGTTGGTATGACGACACGACGAACCCAGACGGCTTATATAGAGCATGCTAGAACCTGCGTCAGCCTAGGAACAATACCACACTAATGAGAAAACAGATAAGAGGCCGGCAGAAAAGAGATAAGCGGCCGGCAACTGTCAGCTTACCAACACCTGGCATCCATCACGCAAGGAAAAAGCAGGGGGTTACGTACTCTACAGTGCTAGAACACCGCGTAGTTAAGACAGTAACTGTACAAGTTAACGTCATAAAGTCACCATGAACCAACCTATAAGGTTTAAAGGAGGTAAACAGTTCCTGTCCAATCTGTACGCCTGCAGGATACACGCCTGTAATAGAGAATTCACCAGTGTCGAAAGCGTGTATCAATGGCGGAAGTGCATGCATCATGACGACATGCAGACGGCGCAAAGGATGCTGGCCACGCGCACGGGTCTACAGGCGAAACAGCTCAGCAAGTGCATACGAGAAAAGGAAATGTTACGCGCAGAATGGAAGAGACAACGATATGGAATAATGTATGGATTAGTGACCGTTAAATATCGCGATCCAACCCTACGTAAACGACTGTTGGACACTGGGCATTCCCAGTTGCAGGAATGGGTCAAGAGTCGGGAAGGATACTGGGGTGCACTGACATACAGTGGTCAAGCCGGTCAGAACATGCTAGGACATATAACCATGCTAGTACGCGAGGCCATACGATTACATCAGACTCCAGAGTACAGCCAGATGGCAGACATACAGCGGCCGCATCACGCGATCGACCAAGGGTCGGACGCAGATACCAGACATGCAGCATCAGCATCGGCGTCACGCGCTCGACCAAGGGGCGACGATAAGAAAGCGCGCCACAGTCGGGGAGAGGACTATATAAGCCCGACTCGGAGTGATCGAGTCATACAACCACTCTCCGCTTCACAGACGACTTCGAAACCTTTCACGATCAGCACCAGCAGAGACATAGAAATGGCCGCCACCACAGTCACCAAGACAACCAGCGACCAGGACGCCGAGATGATGACCACTCTGAGCCAACTCGAGAAGCAGGTAGGTAACGGTACCTATATAATAAGACGACCGTTAACCATAGTACAAGTCGCCGTTCAAGAGAAATATATCGTTTATCCATCATGTCAGCAGTGCAACAAACGGGTCATTCCCGAAAACAATGGGTATGTGTGTCCCATTCATCGATGGCAGCGGGGTGTAGTGTATCGGTTCGCCATGCGTGTCCTCCTACAGGACGCCATCGGCAGCGAAGTGTGGGGAACCATATTTAATGACAAGGCTGTCCAGTTGCTAGGATACACGGGGAATGATTACATAAACATGACGTCAGATGCCGAACGGTATGCAGCACTGGACCTGCTGCGGGGGGCCCGAGTCATGGTGACCATTCGTAAACGTATGGCAGGACCGTACGTAAATTACACGGTGGCCAACATGGAAGTAGTCACAGTGTGAACCATTCCGTTGACAGGCTGGCTCGATCGTCGCTGCGGCAGCCACTGCAGTGGCAACCGGAAGCGACGATGACATCATCGACGGAGAGGGACGCGCTAAGGTAATGCAATGGTTACAGTCTAACAGCACGGAAATACTGTTCTCCTCCTCGGTGGACAGCGGTTCGCCGCCACCACTGATTGTAATATCAGATGACGACCAGGGGGAGAACAGTGTGTCGTCGGCGTCACATTATAGCATTAGCAGTAGCGCTGATATGGAGGCTACTGTTAGCGGTCTAGATAGGTTACGTGATAGAGCCGAAGCCATGACCAATGAAAACATATTCTATAAGGCGCTAGAGGCCGCCAGTGTGCGATATGCCAGTGACGAGGTTGAACGCATAATGAATCTAAACGATGATAAGGATCGTTACGTGCCATCGACCAGCATGGTCATGCACGTCTTGCGGTGGCTATCTATAGATGTCATCGCAACGTGCGGGACCATGAAATGGCGTAACCGAGTGACCGAATTGGTCAGAAAGAGTATGTACGAAACATACGACAATAACGATATGCAGGGCGACGCGGAATAATAATATAACCCACGTAATGTAACCTATGCGTTCTGTTCAATAGATGGGACTGGAACAACTCCAGAACGCGTATAAACGCGACCTGGCGGCACTGTACAACGACAGCGAGGATGGGGTGGCACGAGCGGCGAAGAGGCTGAAGACATCCTCTATGACAACCTCGTTCTACCCACCATCACCCCTGACCAATGCCGACTCGTATCCGGACAACCAAGAGGGGTTGCTACCACCGTGGACCATCCCATCGGAGTCTGATGAGTCCGAGAAAGACGCGTGGATTATAAACACCCCTCCCCATTACTACAGTGAGGATGAGGATGCGATTGCCTCATCCCCCGAGCCCACGAAGGTCGACGATGCGGACTTCCAATTTAGTCCAGCGTCGCCACCACTCGTCCAGCGCAAGCAGGACGACGACGACGACGACGACGACGACGATGACGCATCCCTGACGACCCTGTATGTCTTCCCGGATAAAACCGTCGTATTGACCCGCGACGGTGAACAGGTGGACATCCCCGATCAACATACCATCACCCACACAGAGCCGGAGCCGGAGCCGCAGCCGTCGACGTCGACGGCGCATGCCCACGAAGAGGACGACGCCACCGACGAAGAAGAAGAAGACGCGGACAAGACGGGCAAGGTGTGTTTCCACAAAATGCAACTGCACCTCGCACGTCTTATAACTAAACTGTGGCGGAGAACCGCCCCTGCCACGGTGGAAGAGGTGACGGTCGACGTGTGTCGGTCCCTCGCCAGCACGGTACTCTCCGCCGAATATCAAGAGTACACAATGCGATACGTGCGATGTGCCATCCGTCAACCGCGGGCAATAACGCGACCGCTTAGGTAGAAGGTGTTGTTGTTGTTGATGGTGATTAAATAGGTGGTAATTAGTAGTAAACGTAATAATTGTATTATTAGTAATATTAACATTGGTGTTATGTAGAGTGAAGAGTATGACGACGACGAGGCACCCATCCTCCCAGCCAGCATTCGGGAGCGATATCCAGTATTGGTCTCCGCATATATGACGTCGTCAACAGAGTATTATTATTAGTAGTAGCAGTAGTAAACATAACATAGTTAGAAGTAGTTGGTGTATGACGTAATATGGAGTGATATATTGGTATCCTTTAATTTGTTCTGTAGGATGACGTACCTGTGTCACCGATTGAACTGCGTAGACGTGCATGCCGACAATTAGTGGTGATGATCCTTGAATATATGATATCAACAAACGATGAACAGTAGATCTATTGTGTGTTATGTAGGAGCAGGAGAGGGAGGACGAGGTGCCAGCAAGGGACGAGATGAGACGTCCATTACATGAATTAATGAGTGACATTGCTGACCACATTATTGAAATTAGTAAAGATAATAGAAAACATTATATCAGTATACGAATACAGTAGACGCATTTCTTGTTATGTAGGAGGAGAGGGAGGAAGAGATGGAGGAAGCACCCGTGCTAGCAAGGGACGAGAGAAGACGCACAATACATAATTTAATACAGATAATTGTTGATTTCATGATTGATACCCCCGCATTTCAATAAGCACCGTTTGTAACGGCATAATAGTAGGTAGTGTCTCTCTCTCTCGCTCTCTCTCTCTCGCCTGTATTGTATGTATGTATTCGCGCACATATTGTATTTGCAAGACATATAGTAATACATATATATATAAATATACATACCAACCTATATATTACATCATTGTACGGAACCTCTGTCGCGGTGTAAAAACCCACAAGTTAATAATCATTGTACTAGCCACTGGCGTGTCGATAACCGACCGTAAGCTAGGGGTCACTGGCGAGGATGTAACATTCCCACAAACCCACAAGTAATTAACATCATCATCATAGTAATTATATAGGTCTAACCGTGTATATGTATATATATTATGTATATCGCTATGTCTTTATATACGCAATAAAACGTCTTACAATGAACGAAACGTGTTGTCATGATCTACATAGTTGATATATAGCCCGTAGCCATGGTTAGTGGGACACACAGTTGCCAATACCACCATAGGTGATACACCCTTCACCAATAACCTCCACCATCACCACCACCACCACCACCACCACCACCACCACCACAACCACACGTACTATATAGCTGTACTAACAACCGCACTCTCTCAGTTGTAGACACGTAGAGCAGAGCAGAGTAGCATGAAACGACACCATTGTCGTCACTGCGGACAGGTGCTCGACACCTATGCAGCGCTCAAACGCCACCTAGCGAGTCATGCGACACCGGCAGTGATCGAACATACGTATGCGGTGGCGCCACCACTAGATGTGCCACGGGAGGTGCCACCTAGCGAACAGGCAAAGCGAACTAAGTATTCCTGTAAATGTGATGCAACGTTCGACATATGGGACGATCTGCAAGACCATGTGAGGTCCGTATGTCGTCTTAGCAGTAACCGTAGCCGTAGCAGTAGCAGTAGCAGTAATAGAAAACAGACCACAGTGTACACATGTGCGAAATGTGGAATGACGTTCAATAGACGCAGTACCCTGACCAGACACGTACGAAATGCGTGTACCGTCGACGACGACGACGACGACACGACGCCACCATCACCTAAGATATCAATCAGGGAAGACACCACACCCAACCATCCACTCGTTACCGATGCCGACCCTATAGACCCACCTGCCCGACTCCCCTTCGCCGACAACCTGTCGCCGGAACTGTTAGATGTCGTACGAGCGCACTGGTCGACCATACGGACACGTGTAACGAGAGGTCCTCTCCAGTGCAGGTACGATTACAGAGTAACGACGCTGGACACGACCGTTCTAGAGCCGTCGTTGAGGAACGTGTTCCAGGAACAGACCAACGCGTTCAAGATTAACCTCAGTTACGGGTTCGTTCTGAGGAACAAGAACACGGGTCAATACAAGTACTACCATCCCTCGTGCAACTGCTGTGGACGCTACCTGGACGAGCCCAGTCTCATCACCAACAGCAAGGACTTTGATAAGTTCCTCGAACGCATCCGCGAAACCGACGTCTTGCAATGGGCCATCAATCAAAGACCGGATTCGGCGTGGGTGTGCGAACTCGTGACCAATGTCACATTTTTCGTCAATCGCATCATCGATCACCCGATAGGATGTGTAGGAATGACCGACCTTCCCATGTACATCAAGAGGAACAAAGCCGTCATCGCAGTGGACACGGAGCCTCAGTATAGCAAAAGGTACAATGACAACCTGTGTCTCTTTCGATGTCTGGCCCTGCATCGCGGATGTGAACGGCGTCGATTGGAACCGGCTGTGGAGACGCTGTACGCGACGTACGCCCAAGACGGCGTACCCAAGGCAGCATTTGCCGGGGTCACGATGGACGACCTCTATCGTGTCGAGACCACGTTCGAAACAAACGTGTGCGTGTACAGTCTCGTAAAACCGGATGGAGATGAGGCGGAGGAGGATGGTGGAAAGGCGACCGCAGAACTCGTTCGTCGCTCGGTATGTAAATACCCGGACACACTCTACCTCAATCTGCACGGGACGCATTTTTCCTACATCCAGGATAGACGCAAGTACTGTCACTCGTACAGATGTCGGAAGTGCGGTGACTCGTTGTGGAAAGACGCATGGCATCTACGCAACCACGAGAGCACGTGTACGGGGGGTGTGCGCCGAGTCTATCCTGGTGGCGTGTACCATTCGACTCCATCGGTGTTCGAACGTCTGGCAGACGAGAACATCCGAGTGGCCGAAGCGTTGCAGTACTATCCGTACCGAGCCACCTTCGACTTCGAGTGTTGGTTCGACACCGAACACCTTCCGGAGGACAGTGCCCAGGTTCACTGGGTTGCGCGTCACGTCCCGTTGAGCGTCAGCGTGGCATCCAACGTACCCGGACACGAACAGGTGACATGCATCGTCACGGACGGAGACGCCAACAAGTTGGTGAGCACCATGATGACTGTCCTGCAAGCGATGAGTGAGGCCGCGTACGACAACATCAAAGACTCGTACGATCATGTGCTGGAACAACTCGCAGAAGAGGTGACGAAATGGGACGCACGGGAGGAGGCTGCACGGGACGCAGCTGCACGGGAGGCCGGCGAGAAGAAAGGGCGAGCGGCAACCAATCCGTACAAAACGCTGATGGGACAAATGTATGGATGGATGCGTCAGTTACCCGTCGTCGGGTTCAATTCGGGGAAGTATGATCTCAATGCCATCAAACAGTTCCTCATACCGTACTTCCTGACGACTTCAAAGACCGACGTGGAACAGGACGAGGCCGCGGACGAGAGGGAGCAGGAGGGCAACAGGAAAGTCGAGACCGACGGCATCGGGTCAATGTTCGTAATCAAACGCAACAACACTTTCATGTGTCTTTCGACGGATCAGCTGAAATTCGTAGACATGATCAACTACATAGCCCCCGGGTTCAGCTACGACAAGTATCTGAAAGCGTACGGATGCGAGGTGACGAAAGGTCATTTCCCGTACGAGTACATGGACAGGCTGGAGAGACTCGACGACACCACACTTCCACCGAAAGAGGCCTTCTTCAGTCGACTGAAGAACGAAGGGATTTCAGACGAGGATTACGCCAGTTGTCAGGAGGCCTGGCGCGTCAATGGCATGACGACGTTGCGCGACTTTCTCGTCTGGTACAACAACAGGGACGTGGTTCCCTTTCTACAGGCCATCGACAGACAGTTCGCGTTCTATCGACAACGGGGAATAGACATGTTCAAGCAAGGTATCAGCGTACCCGGTCTGACCCTGCGGTACCTGTTCAACGACCTGCCAGAGAAGACCTACTTTACCATCTTCAACGAGAAGAACAAAGACCTGCACGACCTCGTCAAAGCGAACATTGTAGGCGGGCCTTCGATCATCTTTCATCGCTATCACGAGACAGGGGTCACCACGCTACGTCGGAACGAGTACGGAGAGGCGGCTCGTCCCTGTCGAGCGATCGTCGGATACGATGCGAACGCACTGTACCTGTGGTCGCTCATGCAGGACATGCCTATGGGATGGTACACGCGACGACGAGCGGAGAAGGACTTCCGCCCCGAATCGGCGCAGCTGTACGGACAGATGGCCGGAGAATGGTTGACGTGGGAATCCGAACGCACGGGACGGTCCATACGGCATCAGATCAACGGACGAGAGAAGCGCATAGGCAAACATCGGGTGGACGGATGGTGCAGCGAGACGAAGACGGCTTATCAGTTCCAAGGTTGCTTCTTTCACGGTTGCTCGTGCAACCGAGAGGAAGTGAACGCCGTCAACGGGAAACCCATGGCGCAACTGCTCGCCGAGACCCGAAAGACCACCGCCTACCTACGACACTTTGTCACGGTCGTCGAGTTGTGGGAATGCGAGTGGAAGACGATGAGACGAACACCGGCCGTACGCAAGTGTGTGGATGCAGCATTTCCCCGACGTCGACACGTGCAATGGACGATGACGTCACAACAGATCCTGAACGGAGTGCGTGCCGGAACCGTGTTCGGCATGATCGAGTGCGACGTACGCGTACCGGAAGCGTTGCGCGCGCACTTTGCCGAGATGCAGCCCGTGTTCAAGAACATCGGTATGCAACGGGAGGATCTCGGTCCGTTCATGCGCCGATACGCCGAAGAGCACGACATAATGAAGACTCCGCGTCGCATGCTCGTGGGTAGTTATTGCGGCGACAAGATACTACTCGCAACGCCACTGCTGCGATGGTATCTGGACCACGGTCTCGAGGTGCTGCACGTGTACCAGGTCGTCGAATACGATCCCGTTCCGTGTTTCCGGCGGTTCGGCGATGCAGTGTCCAAGGCCCGACGCGAGGGCGACGTTCACCGAGACAGGACCATCATCGCGGACACCATGAAGTTGCTGGGGAACTCGGGCTACGGAAAGACCATCACCAACGTCGACCGACATCGTGACGTCAGCTACTGCACGGAGAAGGCGGCATCGCTCCTCGTCAACGATAAACGATTCCGTCAACTCGACATGGTCGTCGACGACGCGTACGAGATAGAACTGAACAAGAAGACCGTCAAGTACACCCTACCCGTACACGTGGGATTCTTCGTTCTGCAGTACGCCAAGTTGCGCATGTTGCAGTTCTATTACGATTTCATCGTCAGGTACGTGGAGCGCCCTCTGTTCGAGTACTGCGAGATGGATACTGATAGTGCCTATTTAGCCTTGGCCGCCGAGTCCGTCGACGACCTCGTGACCCCGACACTGCGAGCCCATTATTTCCGCCATCGGTCGGAATGGCTGCCGTCCGAATGTTGCGACGACCATCGGAACGACTACGTGCGCTGTCGTCTCGCCAATAGACCGTGGGTCGGCGACGAGGCGTGCTGCAAGGCGCGCAGAGCATTCGACAAGAGGACGCCGGGTCTGTTCAAGGTCGAGTGGTCCGGTGCGGGGTTCGTGGGGTTGTGTAGCAAGACGTACTACTGTTTCGGCGCCACCGACAAGTACAGCACCAAAGGTCTCAGCAAACGGCACAACACCATAGACAAGGACGCGTTCCTGGAGGTGCTCACCAATCGTCGGAGCGGAGGCGGTTCGAACCGGGGTTTCCGGGTGCATAACTCCACCGTCATGACGTACGTGCAGAATCGGGATGCACTCACCTTCTTTTACGCCAAACGCGTGGTGCACGAGGACGGGGTGACCACGGGTCCGGTGGACGTATAGTAGAAAAGGCGATGCACGCTGCATTCGTTGCACACGCATTCATGGATGCGCGATGGAAACACCCCTTCACGTGCATCGTCGCCGGACCGACGGGGTGCGGCAAGAGTACTTTCGTGACACGTATGTTGCGTCACGCCGCTGCGATGATCGATCCACCGCCCCAGCAGATCACGTGGTGTTACGGAGAATGGCAAGAGGCTTACGCAACGACGGAATTGGGTCACGTGCGATTCGAGGAAGGGTTACCGACGGCGGCCATGTTCGATCCGACAACGAGGAACCTCATCGTCATAGACGATCTCATGGCAGAAACGGACGAACGGGTCACGGCCCTGTTCACTAAAAAAAGTCACCACAGGAACACGTCCGTGCTGTATCTCGTACAGAACCTGTTCCCTAAAAACAAAGAGAGTCGCACCATCAGTCTGAATTCGCAGTACATGGTGGTGTTCAAGAATCCACGTGACGCATCGCAGATGTCGACCTTGGCGCGGCAGATGTATCCGGGACGCGGCAAGTTCGTGCAAGAGGCGTTTAAAGACGCCACGGCGGTACCGTACGGTTATCTGTTGGTCGATCTCAAACAGGACACGCCCGAGGACATGCGTCTGCGTACGGCCATCTTTCCAGACGACGGTGTTCAGTACGTGTACTTGCCGAAGGTATAAAACGACCGAGTGTGTGGATAGTCTCTTCATTCGCATCATGTCCGCCAGGGTGAAGAGACACATCGTGTGCATACAGGCTCTGGCCAGAATCAAGAACAACAAAATTAAAAAGGCCATCATCGCCAACGCCGACTCCGATCTGCTGTGTGCACTAGCCGAGTGTGCATACAACATACTAACAAAGAACATTCCATTGTCCCCTTTACAGAGGCAACGATTGAATAAATACAGGACGAGGTTACGCGCGTTGGCTAATAGACGAACGCCAGCTGCCAGGAGAAGACGTCTACTGCTGCAACCACAGGTTGGTGAGGGACAGAGCGGCGGTTTCCTATCGGCCTTCCTAGCACCGTTGGCCAGTTCGGTCTTGCTACCCTTGCTCCGAGAGGTGCTGAACATAAGGAGGTAGATACATGGAGCACGCACGCAAGATGGCCTTGGTGGACCCGCGACTGTTGGACACGCTTCGGTCACCCCCACCCCCACTCGCGACCGACACCTTAGGCAGGAAGGTGCAAGCCCTCGATGACGAGATGAAGACCATCCTGGATAGAACGGACCTAGACGACTGGACCAAGGTGACCCTGTATAATCAGGTGTTGCAGCGTTACAACGTCTTGGCCGATAAACGCATCAAGGAACCGCTACGTGTGGTCACGGTGAACGAGTCGGAGGTGGCGACGGAGTCGGGGTCGACGGGTACAGCACCAGCTCCTATTAGCGGACTGGAGGCCACCGTCTTGGCCACCGTTCCCAAGACCATGCAGGCCAAAGCCAGCCGTTTGATGGAGCATCTCAAGAGAGATATCGCGTGGACCGCTCGCGGCGAACTGATACACGAGGGCGTGCCGGTTGTCGGAAGTAACGTGGTGGATCTCGTTAATGATCTGTTGCGTAAGAGACAGACCGCTCCGACGGGTTGGCTGCCATTCGCACGACAACTCCGTGCCATCAACCTACCCATGACGTTGGTCGGTAACGTCGCCAGAAGGGCCTACATACGTCCGGAGCCGACGGTCACTCCCTCTCGTCGGTCCAGTACTCCTCCGCGTGCTGAATCAGGTCGTGCACGAAGATCGCTAAGTTGGACACCCCTCGGCCGTAAGAGCCGTCGAATGGAACATTCCATGCCCACCCCACCCCCCGAAAGACGCAAGGCTCTGTCGTCATTGGCTGGTTGGGACGACCTATAGGATGGTACGATGCGTGTCCGTAGCACAGTGTTCGTCATGTCGCCCGATCCACAGGACGCCGTTTACCAGGCCATCGTCGGTGCTATATTTATCAGTGGACTCTACATGATGGCTCACGGTATACTCCAAAGTTTTATGCAACAGGCGTTATTCGAACCCCCCACGCTCGACGACTGGACCATTCCTCGTACACCCACCCACCCTCCCCACTCATCACGCAAGGTTTCGTCGTCATTGGCTGGACGGAAAAACGTATAAGGTGGTACGACGCGTATCCGTAGCAGTCATGCTCATAGATCCACAGGACACGTACCGATCCATCGTCGCTGCGCTATTGTTCGAAGGACTTACCGTGCTGGGAGACGTTGCAGCCGACATTCTTCTACAACAGCTGTTATTCCGACTATGGTTACTCCACTAGCTCGTTGTTGTTCCACCGCTGTCATTGTGGGTGCCATAGTGTGCGTCCTAATACACGTCGGCGTGCTCCTCGTCATTCGTCAGCAGTGGGAATCCGAAGTCAACGTCACCGCCCCCGTCAACACATCGACCCTCCACCTCTTTTGATGGCTCAGAGGGGAGAAGAACGCTCCATGAGCGAGGTCTACTTCGATCCCACGAAGGTAGGCAGTTATGGTGGCGTCGCTGGCTTGCGACGCGTCACGCGTCTGCCACAGAAGGCCGTCAAGGCATGGTTGTCGGAACAGGACACCTACACCTTACACAAACCAGCGAGACGTCATTTCAAGAGACGACAAGTCATCGTGGGTGGTATGCATCAGCAGTGGCAGGCCGATCTCGTGGACATGTCGAAGTTCAAACGCTTCAACGGCGGTATGGCCTTTCTCCTCACGGTGATCGACGTCTTCTCGAAAGTGGCCTGGTGTGTTCCCATGAAGAACAAGTCCGCGGCGTCGTTGGTAAAAGCGCTGCAATCCACGTTCATCGACGGTTCGTGGCCACAGACGTTGCAGACAGATGACGGCAGAGAATTTCGGAACAAATCCGTTCGGTCTATATTGCGGGCTTACGACATCCATCACTTCTCCACGCACAACGCGGAGACGAAGGCAGCCGTCGTGGAACGGTTCAACCGAACGTTGAAGACGCGCATGTGGCGCTACTTCACGAAACGCCAGACGTGGCGGTACGTCGACGTCCTTCCGGCCTTGATGCGATCGTATAACAACACCCGCCACCGCATGATCGGTATGGCTCCGTCACAGGTGAATGCACAGAACCAAGAAGAGGTGTGGCAACGTCTGTACGGTCACGACGGTAAGGGTGTGCCCAAGTTGCACGTGTCGGATCGCGTGCGTGTCAGCAAGTACAAACGCACGTTCGAAAAGGGCTACGAGACGAACTGGAGCGAAGAGTTGTTCACGGTACACGAGGTTCACCCCTCCGACCCACCCGTGTATCTTTTGCGGGACGATCTCGGCGACGTGCTGGAGGGTTCCTTCTACGAACTGGAGCTGCAGAAGGTGACGGTGCCCTTTGATAAAGTGTACCGTGTTGAAGCGGTACTGAAACGCCGTACGGTTGGTAAACGTAAGGAAGCTTTGGTGAAATGGTTCGGCCATGGCTCCTACTTCAACAGCTGGATCGATGCCAAGGGACTCGTCAACTATAAAGCCTAGCCGCGTACACGACGACACTGCATTCGAGGAATGACACACGACGCGACACCATCACCATCACCACCGACCTGCCTCACCACCATAGACGAGGAGGAGCAGGACGTGGATTGTACTGACGCTGCACCGAACGAGCCAGACAGCACTCCCTGGCATATTTTCGGTACCGCGTGTCCCAAAGAGGAGATCGTGTTTCTGTGTCAGGTCGTCGTCCTGTACACGGTCATTCTGATCAGCATTTACAACCTGACGACAGGTCGCGGCGATTCTAATCTGTGGACGGCTCTGTTGAGTAGTTCGTTGGGTTACCTACTGCCCAATCCCACGTTGAGACGCAATGGCGACTGATTTCTACATGACGCTGCCCAGCAACGCTTCAATGAAGATGCACCCCGACAACACCTTGACCCATTACGTCACGCACTTACCTCAACGCATCGATCTTACCGGCGAGTGGGAGTGTGGGTTGGCCGAGGTCCAGTATCCGCACACCTGGTACAACGTCACGGATACCGACGTCTGGTTCTTCCTCAACACGATCGATACTACGGACTCGTCCATACGTTCGCAGTTGCCGTGCGGGTATTACGACGATCCGTTTACGTTGCTGTATCACGTCAACAAGGGACTGTCCAATATGCGGACGTATGAGACACAGGCTCAGCTCAGTTATAGTACCGTCACTCAGAAAATGACGTTACACATGACGGCGAACACCCTGTTCACCATACCGTACCACAGCGCGGTGGCCACCTTGTTGGGATTCCGCGGACCCGTAGCCAGCCCGGTGGAGTCGGGTGTGTCGTCTCCCGTCCTCCCCATCGACACCCGCCATCCCGACTCGTCGTACCCCTTCCACATCGAGGCCGACGATGTGGTGAACCTGACGCAGGGGTTCGACACCCTCTACATCTACACGGACGTCGTGGAGCCACGTAATGTGGGCGACACTCTCGCACCTCTGTTGCGCGCCGTTCCGATCAGCGGACGTAACGGCGACACGGTGTCCGCTCGTTTCACCAACGTGCACTACGTGCCGCTGTTGCGCTTGAACTTCGACTCGATAGAGGTGGATATAAGGAACGACATGGGTCGACGCGTGCCATTCGAATACGGTAGAGTGACGGTGACGCTTCATTTTCGTCGACGCAAGCCCGGACTGTTCTGATGAATTACAACGATTATTACGCGCGCCAGGCTGGCGGTGCGCTGCCCTACTTCGCCGGTGCGCAATACCAGCGAGGTCACGGACTGGGCAGTCTGTTCGGCAGTCTGTTGCGCAGCGCCATGCCGCTCATCAAGAGAGGTGCCGTGGCGTTGGGCAGGGGAGCGTTGAAGACCGGCGTTCGCATAGCCGGCGACGTCTTATCGGGTCAGAACATAAAAACGGCTGCCAAAAGACGCGTCACCGACGCCATCGGCAGTATTCGAGCCCCTCCTGGTAAACGTATAAAACGAACGGCCGCAAAGGCGACATTCACTGCAGTCAAGCGCCGCCGCAAGAAACGGACGTCCCCGAAACGCACTGCCGACATATTCGACACCGACGACAAAGATGGCGTTCGTGCATAGACAGTCGTGCGAGGGAGTCAAGACCGAGCTGGATCTCTTTACCGTACCCCCCACTCAGACCTGCATCGTCGAGAGTCACGTGGTGGAACATCAACCCACGGCCTCTCTGGACTCTGGAGGACCGATAGAATTCTTCATCCCCGGATCGGGAGACGATTACATGGATCTCGCCAACACGATGCTACACTTGCAGGTGAAGGTGACGCGAGCCAACGGTAACCCTATCGACGCGGGCGAACCCGTGGGACCGGTGAACAACTGGTTGCATGCGCTGTTCAGCAATGTCGAACTCTCCCTGAACAACACAAACGTGACCTCTTCGTCCTTCAACGCGTACCCGTATCGAGCCTTCATAGAGACGCTGTTGAGTTACGGATCCGACGCCAAGTCGACGCAGATGACGAATCAGCTGTGGTACAAGGACAAGGCCAGTCGCATGCACGCCACCGAGCTAGCCGCCGGACCCGATCCTAACCCCGGGTTCGTGACTCGTCGAGAGTACATATCCAACAGTCGCGTGGTCGACATGATAGGTCGTCTCCACGTGGATATGTTTCTGCAGGATAAATTCCTGATCAACGGCGTCGACGTCAAGTTACGCCTGGTGCGCAGTAAGCCCGAGTTTGCGCTGATGGCTGCTGGAGCGAACGAGTACTTGATAACCGTCGTCAACGCGTCCTTGTTCGTCAAGAAGGCCACCATCGCTCCGGCCGTGCAGAAGGCTCACATCTTGGCTCTCGCTCGGACCACGGTCAAGTATGCGTTACGACCCGTCGAAACCAAGGTGTACTCCATTGCCGCGGGCGCTCTGTCGCACACGCACGAGAACCTGTTCCTCGGCTCCCTGCCGAAACGTCTCGTACTGTGCTGCATCGACAACGACGCCTACAACGGCACGTACGCCACAAACCCGTTTCACGCCAAGAACAACGGCATCAGCTTCGTCGCCGTGTACGTCGACGGTCGTCAGATACCCGCCAAACCCTTCCAGCCCAACTTCGAAGAGAACCTCTTCGCCAGGAGCTACGCGAGCATGTTCACCTCGACCGGCAAGGTGTGGCAGGACGAGGGGAACTGTCTGACACGCGAAGAGTACCGAGACGGCTACACCTACTTCTGTTTCGACCTGACCCCCGACCAGTGCGACGGTCCCTGCTTTAATATGGTACAAAAGGGCAACCTGCGCTTAGAATTTCATTTCCGTGCAGCGCTTCAGACCACCGTGAACGTCGTCGCCTACGCCGAATTCGAGTCCGTGCTGGAAATCGACAAGAACCGCAACGTCATCTACGACTACTGAGATGGACACCCTGCAGATCGCCCGTCTACTGGCGATGGATCCGAAGACCGCATCCGTCTTTGGTGGCGTCGTACCCCGAGATGGACTGCCTGCAACAATTGACGCTCTGCCGATCGCCTTCGTGTGCAACACCGACGACGCCGACGAACCGGGCGAACACTGGATAGCGCTGTACCTGTCCTCCGACGGGCGCGGCGAATACTTCTGTTCGTACGGTCTGCCGCCTCGTCACGCGGCGTTCCGCACCTTCTTGAACAAACACTGTTCCGAGTGGACTCATAACAGCACGAGACTCCAGAGTCCTCTGTCTAACGTTTGCGGACAATATTGCGTCACTTATATCATGCTTCGTTGTAACGGCGCTCCTATGAGAACTTTCGTCAACGCTTTCCACACCGATCTGGTCGCTAACGATTGTCGCGTGTTCGATTGGATCAGGCTGCTAAAAAAGGGTATACCGTACTATAACGTGTCATACTGAGCCTCTGGCGCGGTGGTCGCTCCACCCGTAAGCTCGCCCTCGAACCTCTGGCGCGGTGGAGACACCCGTAAGTTCGCGACCTCTGGCGCGATGGTCACCATTCGCAAGTCGCCTCGACTTCATCATCATCATCAACTTCATCATACCCGGCTCGTTGTATCCAATCGTATACGATCGCCTCGTTTGTACTGCTGCTGCCGCTTTGTTGTATTTAATAAAATACGTGTGCACCGTACGATTGCGTTCGTCTCCTTACTGGGTCAACGACCCTTCGGCACATACACGTAACTAGGTCACTGTTCGTTCCTCCTCCGGTCGCTAGGGGCGCGGCACGCTGCGTTGCAGCCGCTGCCGCCGCCAGGGGGCGCTCCAAGGTCTAGTGCTGCTTTCTGATTGGCTGCGCGCACTCATTAGCGGTGGGCGATATTAGGGTCGTTTTACTTTGATCTTTTGATGCACAGATAAGGGGGTCCCAAAAACCTCTGCTAACTACTCACCGACCCACCGACCCACCGACCCACCGACCCACCGACCCAACCACCGACCCACCGACCCACCGACCCTCCGACCCACCGACCCACCGACCCTCCGACCCACCGACCCACCGACCCACCTACCTACCCACCCACCCATCCTGATCAGATTACTTTGTGACCAATCAAAACATAGTCGCTTTGTGGCATACCTAAATGCTCCGTTTTTTGAATGATCACAAACAACCATGAAAGTATGTGTCAAGTGCGTTAAAGCATTCTACATTATGTTAATGTTTAATGATATGTACAAGCTCTGCCTTGTCAATGTTGTTATTCATACCCCCCCCCCACCGCCTTGCCCAGTCAAGCGTCAAAGAAGTTCACATTATTGTGCACCACCAGTAATGGTGATTTGCATATTTTCAATACAATTTCTTAACATGAAGATGTATGTCCGTCTCGTTACAAAATGAAAGACAATTGCAAACAGTTCAGGTGATAGTATACAACCTTACCGTACTCCCGTGGTTACTTTATAAGTTTAAATGTTTCCTGGTCAATCTGCATTGAACATTGTGCATTCACATAGGAAATTGTATACTGATAATGGTTACTGAACGCATTCCATACATATGCATAGCATTTCCAAGTGTGAGTCCATGTCAATACCGTCAAATGCTTTTTAGAAATCTACAAAGTTAATCACCAGAAGGGTCTGCCATTTGTTGGATTGTTCCATGATGTTTCTAAGAGTGATACATTTGAAACCAGCGTTTTCTTCCCGACATCCTGGTCAAGCTTGTAGTAGACGCCGCAGTTCCTTAATCCGGGTTATGAAATAAATATTAAGCTGACGTACACGGTTGGTGGGTGGTAGTGTTGTTTTGCCAGCATTGATGTGCGTTGTATGAGAATTTGCTCCAGCATTCCAAAGAACACAACTTTTACATTGATGTTGCATAGCTGGAAATGCTTCATAAATTATATCAAGAATGGTTCCAACGGCGTTTTTATTCACTGTACCAATCTTGGTCGAATGTTTTGCTTCCGACGTCAATATCTAGCGTTACCCTCGTGTTGTACTTGATTTATTTCTCATTATCAAATAGAGTGCGATTAACGACTATGAAACAAAGTTATGTAAATATTTGTACAATGCGTTTGTTAAGGAAAGCGCGTGTCAAAGAAAAGGAACATGTTCTACAAGAAATCAGAAATAAGAGACCACATGGAAATATATACATTTCTCAGTAAGTGGTGGAACAGCGGAAGGCATTGCTTCCGAGAATGAAGGAAGACCGAGAAAGATTGCGTACTTGTCATTCAACGGATTGGTCACCAAGGACTAATGGCGCGGCACCTTAGCGCCCTCTGTCAGATAGGGTATCAAGATATATTCCCCCCGGACATACCCCCCGGACAATACCCCACCAATACCAATATCTCCTTGGACAAAATACCCCCGTGCCATACCCTTTGGGACAATATCCCCCTGGACAACTCCCCCCTCCCGAAAAAAATCTCCAATACAAACGTATGTATCAATCTACATAAATGGTATTTCTGAATTTAATTAATCACCTGGTTCTTTGAGATGAGCCTTTGTGCTTGGGGGTAATTTAAGTGAGGCGTTCAATGAACTCTCTGAGGTATTGCCCACCAATGCTGAGTCAGAGGTCGTCAGAGGTCTTCTGAAGTCGCCGTCGTCGTCCCTCTACGTTCTTAATTTCCAAATGGAACATGTTCCTTAGAGCGGAGGAATAACTGCCGAGGACGAACAACAGTGTCGAGGGATGGCACCGTCGGCTGCATCCAGCATAGGATGCTACAACCCCTACTTTTGGAAGTTCCTCACAAGTGCTGATGAACGAACAAGCCCCGCGAGCTGGTCACTGCACTCAGCTACTGACAGAACACGCACCAGAACATACACATAAGAAGTACGCTGACTGCAGCTTCTGACAGGGCAAGCACCAGAACCTCTAAGCAAGAAGTACGCTGGCTACAGATACTGAGAGGGCACGCACCAGAACCTCTAAGCAAGAAGTACGTTGACTGCAGATACTGACAGGGCAAGCACCAGAACCTCTAAGCAAGAAGTACGTTGACTGCAGATACTGACAGGGCAAGCACCAGAACCTCTAAGCAAGAAGTACGCTGACTGCAACCAGCGCATTGTGAGACGTATGGGTCAGTATGCTGAGCGAGACAACATAGACTATCAGCGCGGTATTGTTTTCAATAGTTGACTCTTATGAAGGCCTGCCGTAAAGCTCTGTGAACTTAGAGCACTTTGGAGTTTGTAGTGAGGAGCAGAGATTCGTGTGCGCATGCGTCTGGGTGGTACGAGTCCGTTACATCGCTCCACACATTTCACTCAACACAACATGTTCACCAACACAACAAATGACCACAATTGGTACAACAACTCAACATA
Organism: Lamellibrachia columna; assembly: GCA_963662155.1. Lineage (NCBI taxonomy): Eukaryota > Metazoa > Annelida > Polychaeta > Sabellida > Siboglinidae > Lamellibrachia > Lamellibrachia columna. Next base: position 47,314,537 of record OY759262.1, on the reverse strand, counting down.
ACCCACTGATCACGCAGAAACAGACAAACCAAACGACAACAAACGCAACTAATCAAAACAACGCCCTTTACCGCAACACATGAACCAAAATTTCAAAGATGGCGGACTACCACTGCCGGCGCCGTCCGGGTGAGTTCTTTTCATTTTATCGCTAAGCATTTCATTAGTAAGCTTACTTTTCTTCAAGTCGCCACTGTTTGCATTTGGATCTAACTTTCAGAAAACCATGCTACAAAATGTATTCCAATTCAGATGTCCCTTTAGGAAATATTCCCCTCACCTAGTCCCGCATTCCACGCGGATTAATCTTGGGCTAACGAAGATAATCACCGTCACTCTCCTAATAGCAACGATCATTGGAACATGCCAACGCGTATCTCGATCAAATCTCAAAATTAAACCAAAATAGTATGCCCTAACTTTGAACCCCCGAATTAAATTCCCACCCAAAATCAAATTCAAATCAGACATTGTTACACATCTGTACCTCAGCAGACTGATAGCACTCTCAGGCGACATCCACCCAAACCCTGGCCCATACGGGCGCCCAATTCCAAATATTACCACTTCTCCATCTAGAAATGAGCAATCCATTTCTACCAACACCCAGTGTGACAGTTCCACGCTTACTACCCCAACACTCCACACATCACAAAATGCAGGCTTAATTTTCGCCCCAAACCCCCAAAACACTTCAACCCCCGAACGCCACAAGAAAACCCAAGGAAACACACTTAAAGGAATTTTGATAAACACCAACAGCGTTAAGAGCATAGAAAAAGCAACCCAACTAAAGGCAACTATTCAATATAATAATCCAGACATCATATTTCTAGTTGAAACTAAATTAGATGCAAACTATGCTACATACTCTTTCCTACCACCCAACTATGAGGCCATCAGAAAGGACAGGAATGTCCATGGCGGTGGAGTCCTTATAGCCTTCCGTGACAACATTGTAGCTGAACCCCTCCAAAATTTAAACTCAAATTGTGAAATAATTTGGACAAAAATTCACTTTGCACGAAACAAATGCATATACTTTGCATCTTATTATCGACCCCCAAATGACCACCTCCAATCCCTTGAAGCTCTCCACGACTCCCTAACTAAACTATATAGATCACAAAAAACTCCCCCTAACGTAGTCATAGCTGGAGATTTTAACCTCCCTGATATCAACTGGACAAATCACCAGACCACTAATAACAGCACCGCCAGCAAGCATAACAAACTACTAGAAATAACTAACGACTTTGGGCTGCAGAACATGGTAAACGACCCCACACGCATCGCTTCTGGCAACATTCTTGACCTCATACTCACCTCAAATCCCTCCATTATCATCAACACCCACACCACTCCTGGTATGAGCGATCACGAATCCGTGACCTTCAATGTCAACTTAAACCCAGTTCGCATCAAGAAACCCCCCCACCAAGTTTATAGTTACAAATCAGCAGACTGGGACCAACTCAAAGACGACATAGACAAACTAAATCTTGAGTACTTCGACATCGACCCCAACTCACAGGATATAGACATAAACTGGACCTTTTTCCGCGAACGTCTGACTACCTTGATTAACAAAAACATACCTAGACGATACACAAAAGCTAAAACCCACCTCCCCTGGATAACACGTGAACTAATTAGAATGCAGAGAAGACGAAACAAAAGCCACAAAAAGGCAAATCAAACTGGACTAAACAGTGACTGGGAAAAATTTAAGGAACTCCGAAAGCAAGCTACTAAAGCATTAGCAAAATCCTACAAAGACTATGTTAACAACCACATTGGAGACAGCCTGAAAACTAATCCAAAACGATTCTGGTCATTTATTAAGGCAAATAAACGAGAAAACATTGGCATCCCCATACTTCGAGTAAACGACCAACCAATAATTAATGATCGAGATAAAGCAAATGCCCTAAACAACCAATTTAGCTCTGTATTTACCCAAGAAAAGCACCTCATCCCCCAAATAGCCCCCTCTACTTACCCCAACATCCCCCTTCTCGAAATTGGCATAGATGGCGTAATAAAGCAGCTGGAAAATCTAAACCAGAATAAAGCTACAGGCCCAGATGAACTCCCAGCTAGAGTCCTTAAAGAAACTGCAAAGCAGATAGCTCCCATCATCACCCAAATTTTCCAACAATCATACAACACAGGTAAACTTCCTAATGACTGGCTACAAGCATTAGTAACTCCTATACACAAAAAGAGCCATAAATCTGACCCAGCTAACTACAGACCCATATCACTAACCTGCATCCTCTGTAAAGTAATGGAACATATCATCCTAAGCAACATGTGGAAACACCTGCACAAGCATAACATCATTCTCCACTTCCAACACGGATTCCAGTCGGGACTGTCTTGTGAATCTCAACTCATTGAGACAGTCCACGACTGGATGACTGCTATGGACAACAAGACCCAAATTGACGCAATCCTGCTTGACTTTGCTAAAGCCTTCGACAAAGTGCCTCACCTACGTCTTCTATCAAAATTGACCTCCTACGGAATCACTGGAAACACTAAAAATTGGATCAAATCTTTTCTATCCAACCGCAAACAGAGAGTCTCAGTTAACGGTGCCCTGTCGGACATCACAGATGTCACATCTGGTGTCCCACAGGGTTCAGTTCTAGGACCTGTCCTCTTCTTACTCTACATAAATGACATAAATGGGAACATCAAATCTTCTATACGCCTTTTTGCAGATGATAGTATTATATATCGTAACATTTCTTCCAAAACCGACCATGAAATTCTCCAAACTGACCTTAGCCAACTCCAAACATGGTCAGACAAATGGCAAATGGAATTTAATGTATCTAAATGCGTCCACTTTCCAATAACAAACAAAACTAAACCCAGCACACACAAGTACTCGCTTTCTGGCCAGCCATTATCCACCGTATCCAGCCACTCATACCTCGGAGTAAAATTGGATTCCAAATTAACCTGGACAAATCACGTCACTGACATAACTTCAAAATCTTCGAAATGTTTAGGCATGATTAAACGAACTCTTGGCCCATGTAAACCCGAAGTTAAGCAAACAGCGTACAACATGCTAATCCGGCCAAAACTTGAGTACTCTTCACCCATATGGAATCCCCACACCTTTTCGCAAATTAAAAGCCTTGAAAGAGTGCAACACTCTGCTGCCAGATTTGTTAAAAATTAATACAGACTGAACACAAACCCAGCAGATCTAATTACTGCCCTTGGATGGCCAACCCTCGAACGAAGGCGCATTATCAAACAAGCCACTTCTACAAAATTCTAAACAACATTATTGAGATCACCCCCCTCCGGGCCTACTAACTCGCTCTCGAACCCGTGGACAATACATAGCCCCCAAGTGTCGTATAAATGCAATGGTCTTTTCATTTTATCCCAGAGCCATTCGCATATGGAATATGATTCCATCAAAAATTACCAACATAAAAAACCCAAAATCATTTCAAGAAGCTATTATGGAACTCCCTTTCACCACACCTCCTCACCTAAACTGCCTTTAAAACACAGTGCTCAGCGTAAACTTATCCATGGTGTGGGTATGGAGACTGTCTATGTGTGCATGTGGCAAGGCAGCGACAGTATCCATACACACAACCAACCTATTAAAAAATTTCGTTAAACATCCTATACATAAAATAAATAAAACTATCAGATAAAACCATTTCAGCAACATTAATTATACTAGTCTTTTAATCGAACGTACCACCCACAGCGCATGCGCACAGTCCACCACAAACTCCTGCGTTAGCCCAAGTTTGGGCTGTTTGGAGTAAACCATTTGAGACTTGAGACTTGAGAGTATGTTAAATAAAAATGCTGTTTTAGTGTTATGTTATTGTTGCCTACGTGCAGAGAATAATGTCTGACCAGACCGAGTGAACTGCCAGTCGTGCAAAACAGACTTTGGAAAATTCAGATAGCATCGTAGCGAACCTATGCTGATATGAATAAATTTTATTGCAACAAAACATTCAAACATTAACATAATTTATACCAATGTTTCTCAACCTTTTTCATCTCATTGGTTACTGAGGCCGGACACTTCTAACGACGACTGCCGCGCACACTGACAACTCAATTCTCGGCAACCCGCCATAATCCTGGTGTTGCGATTGCAACAACAGTGGTTATATTTGGTTATGATTTTGTCAAACAACCAACAACACGACGATGGTCCACATGTCCATGGTTATCGCCTGTCCTGCTTTGTCCTCCCTGAGTCACCATCGCCGCTTCCAATCCCGTCGACGTTTTAATATTAGGAAATTCTACACACATTGGAATTCCATGGTATTTTACGAGGCGCCGCAGCGGACAAAAGGGTGATGAGACGGCAAATCCTGTCGAGTCCTGCGAGATCGATCGAGTTCTGCGAGATCGGTCGAGTTCTGGCTGCGAGATCGGCCGAGTTTTTCAAGACCGGTCGAGTTCTGCGAGATGTTCGAGTCTGGTTACCATTGAAAATAAGTAATACCGCAATAAGTAAAATATAATATACTATAGTGATAAAATATAATACAGTAATTTATATGTCATACATTTTCATGAAGCACTCATAAAAATGTATGAAATATAAATTACAGTATTATATTTTATCAATATATGAATTGAATTTTTTTTACAAATGCTATCAATATGAACATTTTGTTAGACAAAGTTGAGAATTAAGACGACAATGTCACGAGACTGCGCGCAGAATATATAACGAATTCAGCGCATCTTTACTGTGAGCTGTCGAGACTTAGCGGTAGAGCGTTCGCTTTACGTGTGAAAGGCCCGGGTTCAATGAAATTAAGCAAACACGAATGTTGCACTAAATATAATTAATAAAATAATAATAAGAACATTAAAAAAGAAAAAATAATATATACCGCGTACTGAACCCGGGCCTTTTCACACGCAAAACGAACGCTCTATCGCTAAGCCACGAGAGTACTCATGTAAAGATGCACTGAATTCGTTATGTATTATGTAGGCCGTCTCGTGACATTGTCGTCTTAATTGTCAATTTTGTTTTTAAACACAGTCACGTTGGTAATGTTTACATAATTGTTTTCCATTCACTTATTGTCCTATTCGAGAATGATTTTATGAGTGAGTCATAAAAATATATGAAATACAAATGACTGTTATGGTAACTTTTAGCCACTTTTATCTGGATAGTATATTATATTATGTTTTTCTTTGAGGAATTACTTCGCTACACATCCTACAATGCTACTTTCATTGGTAACCAGACTCGATCGATCTCGCATGACTTGATCGATTTAGCAGAACTTGACTCATCTCGCAGAACTCGACCGATCTCGCAGAACTCGTCCGATTTCGCATAACTAGACCGATCTCGCAGAACTTGACCACCAATCTCGCATGGCTAGACCGATCTCGCAGGACTCGACAGGTTTCACCGTTTCATCACGCTTTTGTCCGCTGCGGCGCCTCGTGTTATTTCGCATCGTTGTCGCGGCGTCACATAGGTTACTTCTGTGACGCTTGACTGGGCAAGGCGGGGGGGGGGGGAGTATGTATAAAAACAGTGACAAGGCAGAGCTTGTGCATGTCATTAAACATTAACACAGTGTAGATATTGTTTCAACACTCTTGACACATACTTCCGTGGCTGTTTGTGATCATTCATAAAATGCCACATTTAGTGTTCTGATTGGTCACAAAGTCTGCTGATCAGCGGGGGTCACCTACGTAAAATGGCAACCTGTTCCTCGCGTATTACTGTAGTGAGTGAGTGAGTGAGTGAGTGAGTGAGTGAGTGAGTGAGTGAGTGAGTGAATGAGTAGTAATTACACTTAAAATGTTACAGGATGCTTGAAATCCATTAGACCTGAAATGCTCAAAAAGACACAAGTTGGGGGGGGGTCCCATGCACAATATCTTACAAAGTGACAGCTACGTTATCAAGAAACAATTTCTCAGAAGCCAAATTGTACAAACAAAGAGTAATGTAATTTCAGTAAAAATGGCCGAAATGTTATTTTATTATTCGTATCTATATACATAAAACAACTAATAAAGTGTCTGGCAAAAAATCAAGGTTTGCTATCCTAAAATCACACGAGTTCAGACAAAAATTATGTAACGAATTTACAACGTACGTCTTCCGTCGGGGACTCCACTGGTAAGACGTTAAATCGATGCTGATTTCGGGTTTTAATAATGTTCTTTTACAAAAACATGTATTGTTTTTGTTTTTAACATAAAGGACGTGGTTTCAGACCGATGCGCAGTTAGCTTGATTTCAAGGTGGTCACCTACCTTAAGACACGAATGTATACAGTGAACGTTTTTAGACATTTTGTAACACTTCTTGTCAAGGTTGCCACGAGCAGACGTGTCTTGCGCCCCTGTATGCACACACTTGTTTCTCTTCTCAGAGCTGAAGGCGACGACTTCATAGACTTCCATGTGTGCATTACCGCCCACGGCCATTGAACAGACTAGCAAAAATGCCCGTCCACAGGAAGGATTAACTTGGTAGTTTATACGTGACAGTCATGATAGCAATGTTTACCAAATGCCTCAGGCCGATATGCCATCAATACGCTCGAGGTAGTTTAAGGGAACGTCAAACGTATTACCAGAAACAACCGCGTCACGCAAGTGGTGCAATACTCGTTGCATTTTCGAACTGTTGAAGTACGCGTGAATTTAGACCCATGGATACTTGTGTAGGTTGTAGAATAGTAGGACATATTTTGATTGTGCATTGGCCCTCGGTCTGCGTGCTTTCTACTATATTTTTTATTGTGTATTGGTACATCTGCGACCTCCAGCCAATACCTGGGTGCGTGCTTTCTATTATAATTAATATAAACCGACCAGATGGCACTACATACACTCAAACGGTTTACATACCGCAGTATTCGCTACGCGCACGCGTGGTTTCTGCGATTTTACATTACGTTTTACGTAATATAAACCGCCATCTTTCGTCACGCGCGCGCGCACGTGGTTTCTGCGATTGCTGGAAATTAACGTTTTACGTAGCGAACATTTGATTTACCATAAAAAAACCCAATAAGAACCCTTGATATACCGAAAAAATACAGGCGTTACGTTTCATTCGTGGGGTCGTAGATTAATTCCTGACCTGAAAGTTTGGCGCCCGAGGTGCAAGCTGTCTAGGAGGAAAACGTTAACAAACATACAAACATATGCTAGCTCCAATATAGTTAGATGTCGGGTGAGCCATTGGTGGATATTACGTAACTGGTGTTTTCTTAGCAACGACGTGTGTCACAATGATGATTTCTCGTAAGGGGTAGTCTAAGAAGGGATGCTCTCAAAACTGCACGAAAGGGATGCTCTCGATACTGCACGAAATTATTTTCACGTTGGGGGTGGTTAGTATCTATTATGTCTTACATCGATGTCTTTCACACAAACGTGTGTTGCTGTATCACGGTTCATAAAGGAGCTGAGTTTGAGGTCATGCATTCATGGCTGCATATGAACGGTCTTCTTTGTGTGTCCCTCGCACCAGGTGTACACGGACTAACCAAGAGTCGGCAACAGAGGAGGCGGGATATTGTCTGGTGTTCACCGCAGTCGCATTTCATTGACTGCCTCTTGTCAATGTAACGCCACTTCCTCGTGGTCTTCTTTCCTCGGCCGACTCCTGTGCTCAGGCGGTTGAGTGATCGCCAACAGGGCCGTGGTTGGTCAGACCCTGCTGGTAGGGATTCAATTGAAATTGAAATTGAAAACCTTTATTGTCCATTAAATGTATCAGATAAAATGGAAATTTTCCTTTGGGCTCACACTGTTAAGGTATAAACAATAAGACAAATGATTAATAGATGAGACAAGTAAAACATATAAAACATATAAAACATGTTTGTGAGTACCTCATTGCTATCCCATCAATTCAAGTTCAGCACACGCATGTACGCACACAATTGCTCATTTAATCAGCTGATCCATGACTTTCTTGGACATGATATACAACAGCAAGTTCAGACACTAGAATTCCATATGCTTATGGCTGACGGAATAAAAGATCTCTTGTAACAGTTTTTGCGCACCAGGGGCATTCTGAGTCGTCGACCAGACGGGAGAGTTTGAATAGTAGAATTGAGTGGATGAGTGGAATCATGGTGAATTGGAGCAGCTTTCCTTATCAAAATCTGCTGATAACGATCACACAGCTGCAGTTGTTTGATACCAACAATTTTGCCCGCCTGGTTGACCACCCGAACCAGCCTTGCTTTGTTCTTGACAGACAAATTTCCATACCATGACACTAGGTTAAAAGAAAGTACACTTTCAATCAAAGACCTGTACACCAACTGCAGAACCTCTGTGCTGACATTGAAGCTTGTTAATTTCCGGAGCAAAAACAGACGTTGTTGTGCCTTTTTGTATATGTGGTTTACATTGTCAGTGAATGTAAGGTTTTCATCAACAACAGTACCAAGATGCTTGAAAGTGGATACTGTTTCCACAGTCTACCCATTGATCATTAGTAGTTGAGAAAGAGGATGCGATGCACCCTTAACTCGACCACGTCCAAAGCACATATCCTGTGTTTTCTGGGCACTGAGCTTAAGAAAACTATGGTTGAACCAGGATACAAGCATTTCAACATACTGGTAATATTGTGAAAGTGATAATTTTTCTTTAAGATATGCAGTAAGTGCTATGTCATCAGCATATTTTATGAGTTTGAATACAGCATTATTACAATTTATCTCATTTATATATACTGAAAAAAGAAGGGGGACAAGACACACCCCTGGGGAGAGTGTTTAGGATAAGTTCCTTAGACATAACTGAACCAGCCGGCAGGACTGTACACTCAAAGAGTGAGCCTCCCGCTGTCCAAACAGTCAGATGATCATCTCTCACACAGACACGCTCTGATCCAAAGAACCAAGGTGGGGTTCACCTGTAAGACAAGTAGGCGCTGTATAAGTAAATGAGGTTGAATGGTATCAAAAGCCGATGAAAAATCCACGGAAAGGATCCTGATAAAATTCCCAGTAGAGCCTAAATGTTTAGAGACTGTATCAAGCAGTGTTAAGGTGGAATCCTCCACCCCCTCCCTGCCCAGTATGTTAAGATGGCATCCTCCACCCCCTCCCTGCCCTGTATGTTAAGGTGGCATCCTCCACCCCCTCCCTGCCCTGTATGTTAAGGTGGCATCCTCCACCCCCTCCCTGCCCTGTATGTTAAGGTGGCATCCTCCACCCCCTCCCTGCCCTGTATGTTAAGGTGGCATCCTCCACCCCCTACCTGCCCTGTATGTTAAGGTGGCATCCTCCACCCCCTCCCTGCCCTGTATGTTAAGGTGGCATCCTCCACCCCCTCCCTGCCCTGTATGTTAAGGTGGCATCCTCCACCCCCTCCCTGCCCTGTATGTTAAGGTGGCATCCTCCACCCCCTCCCTGCCCTGTATGTTAAGGTGGCATCCTCCACCCCCTCCCTGCCATGTGGCATCCTCCACCCCCTCTCTGCCCTGTATGCAAATTGCAAAGGATCCATGCGACCGGCCACGGCTGTTGTGAGCTGACAATGAAATTTTTGTTCATGCATTTCCACAATACAGATGTTAATGCAACAGGTCTGAAGTCTTTCAAGAGAGTGGCATTTCTTTTCTTAGGTACATGTATAATTGTGGATAACCGCCATAAACGCGGAACAAACTGAGTATCCAACAAAAGCTGGAACAGGCGGGTAAAAGCACTCCCTAACTGAGTGGTACATACTTTCAAAACCTTTCCCTTCAGACTATCTGCCCTGGGGCCTTCCGAGGGTTGACATGTGACAACACAGAAACAACATCATCGTCGAACACTGTGACTGGCAATGGATCAAGAGACTGGCACGGACCATCACATTCGTTTCTGAAATCTTTATCATCAAAACGAGCATAAAAGGTGTTCATTTAATTTACAAACTTCACAGGATCTGGATATTGTTGTGTATTTCTACCCATCATAACATTAAGACCTTTCCAAGCATCTCTTGCATTCATACTTTTTAAATGCTCCTCAATCTGACTTTTGTATTCAAGTCTAGCAGTGTTGGCCTTGGTTCGAAATTGTTTTTCTAATTCCCTAACTTTCTGTTTATTCCCCTGTAGATATGCAATCTTTTTTCATTCAGACACTGCTTCTAGTCCTTGCCGATCCAGGGTTTATTATTGGGGTATATGCGAACTTCCTTTGTAGGGATGGTAGAGTCCTCACAGAAGATTATGTAAGATGTGACTGTGTCAGTTAGTGCATCCTGGTCAGATTCACAGCTGTCAAAGAAGACATTCCAATCAGTTGCCTCGAAGCAGCCTTTAAAAGTCTCAGCACTATCAGGAGTCCAGTGTTTTATTGTGTGAACTTGAGGGGGTTCTTGCTTCAGTTTCTGGCGATAGTTAGGAGGTAGATGAACCACATTGTGGTCCGATCGCCCAAGGGGGGGGGCGGCACCTGGAGACATACACATCAGGAATATTCCCGAAGCTTATCACTAATGTCACACCTGTTGAAGTCGCCTAACACGAACACAGGCTGGTCCGTTGACCTACTGACCGTCTTATTGTAGCTTTCGGCTATGCGGTCAGCTGCGGACGTGAAATCCGGGCCAGGCACGTACACACGTATGACTGTAATCTGTCCAAACTCTCGAGGGAGATGGAGTGGCCTGAATGACACAGTCAAGATCTCGTAGTGCTTATTGTTGACAGTCTCTCGCACCGTAAAGTTCGTTGACCATTTGTTGTTTACCAACATGCCCATACCACTTCCTAGTTGTTTCTGGGTTTTCTTAGAGTCACGGTCAAGGCGAATAGCAGCATACCCAGGCAAGTTCATGTCCGAAACATCTTCCGTAAGCCATGTTTCTGTGAAACAGAAGAGACTGCACTGGCGTTAATCACAATCATACTTTGTCAAAGCTGAAAGTTCGTCCATCTTGTTTTGTAGGGAGCGCACGTTTGACAGGGTAATAGCGGGTAGGGGTAGCCTGCAACCTCTCTTTTTCAGTATGTTTCGAACCCCACCCCTCGATCCCCGTTTCTTCTTCCTCTTTGGTTTAAAGTTCTGGGTCACAGCACTCCAGTCCACATCAAGATTGGGGGCTGGTGTATCAACATGTTGAAAACTCAACAGGTACTCACGAGAGTGCAAAATGGCGGCACTTCCAGGATCATTCGATGTCACAAAAGTCGCTCGTGCGGGTCTCAACGCGGGACACATCGCAAACCACACAGCTGCACCCTTCACAAACGTCCTTGCATTCATCCTTGCACAGTCTTGACGCGATGATTAAATCCAAAATGTTAATACAATAAAACGTGAGATTCAAGTGAAAGCCACGAGGTCGCAAACGAATAGCGCCCCTTAGAGCCATACAACTAATAGTAATCCAGTGTTTCTTGCAGTCGTATTTTCCACAGTTTTGGTCTGTCGACGAGTTCAGCGGTTTCGTTGTGTTGATGAAACCTTTCCGCGACTTCAGTTTGCTTGCAATAGGCACGTGGTTGTGTAGCTGGTATAAAGATTTAACAATATTTGCCATCCAAGCCAAAGGCCCAGATGGCAAGTGGACAAGGAAGCCATTGGCTTATCGAGAGTCCAACAATGTTCATCTACTTATAACCCGCCCTCCTGAGATATGTGTCAACCTTGTTTTTAAACATATTCACGCTGCTAGCAGTTGCACAATCTGTAGACAATTTGTTCCATTCATTTATTGTCCTCTGTGAGAACGAGTGCTTCCTGATGTCCAATCTACATTGATCCTTTACTAATTTTACCTCATGTTCTCTAGTTCTGCTATCCTTCTTGAGTGAGAAAAACATATTTCTATCAATATTTTCATACCCATTCAATATCTTAAAAACTTCAATCTGATCTCCTCTTAACCTCCTTGTCTCTAGAGTTGTTAAACCACATTCTTTCAGGCGTTCTTCATAACTAAGGTCTCTCAGTTCTGGAATCATTTTAGTTGCTCTCCTTTGTATGCGTTCAAGCGTATCTATATCCTTCTTACGATATGATCTCCATGCTTGTATACAGTATTCTAAATGAGGTCTAAATATTGCTTTATAAAGAGGTATAATTAACTTTTTTCCCTTGTATGTTATGTTTCTTCTAATCAATCCAAGAATTTGATTACCCTTTGTAGCTGCAATACCACACTGCTCTGAAACTTTCATATCAGCGCTTATTGTAAGTCGTAAGTCCTTTTCTTTTACAGTAGTACCCAGAACAGTATATCCCATTTTATAATTTACATCCAAGTTCCCATGTCCTGTATGTAGGCATTTACATTTCCCAAAATTGAACAACATCTGCCATTTCTCAGACCATTTCACTAATCTGTCTAGATCGTTTTGTAAATGTTGTTTATCACCATCAGTATTAACCTTTCTAAAGCGTTTTGTGTCATCCGCAAATTTCAGTACGTTACTTGTTATACTGTCGTCCAAGTCATTGATATATATTAAGAATAATATAGGTCCTAATACTGATCCTTGAGGTACCCCACTCAAAACCGATTTCCAATTTGAAACTTCTCCATCTACTACAACTCGTTGTCTTCTGTCAGTCAGCCATTGTTCTATCCAGTCAGTTATGCTATTCCCGATACCATGGGCTTTTAATTTAAGTAGTAATCTTTGATGTGGCACTTTGTCAAAAGCTTTCTGAAAATCTAAGTAGATAATATTTACTGGCGATCCCACGTCTATCCACTTAGTGATTTCTTCCAAAAACATAATATATTTGTTAAGCATGACCTCGCTTTAAGGAATCCATGTTGAGATGAATCTAATAATTTATGCTTAACGAGGAAGTCCACCATATGGTCTTTAATTAACCTTTCTAATAATTTACAAATCACTGACGTTAAACTCACTGGTCTGTAATTCGCTGACTTATTTCTTAATTCGCTGACTTATATCTTGCGTCTGTCGCCTGCGTTGATCTTTCTGTGCGGTTCGCAACAGTCCGCCTTATGTCCGGAGGGAGCCATGCCAGCCCGCAGGTGTAAACTGTCTATGTTGTAGGCTTCAGGCAGCCAGTTGTGATTCGGCAGCAGTCATGTAGGGCAGGGTTCAGTTTCTTTGCCTGTGTTGATCTTGCCCATACAACACATGTATTCTCGGCAGTAGAATAACAAAGAGCAAGGCCAATGGATCTTAGAGTCAGTGCTCTGCTTCCCCAATTCGAGCTTGCAAGTTTGCGGATGATGTTGTTCCGTGCATTTACTTTTTGTTTCGTGTTACAAATGTTCTGCCAAGGTGGACACCAAGATACGCTTGTGTTTCCATATAAAGTGCCATTCGATGTAAAATGTTGTTCGCGCTGAGCATCTCTGTTCCTCAGATTTAAGCATAGTGTGTACTACGTCAGTAAGATTGAGGTCAACATTCATCTCTAGCACTTTGGCGAAGAAGTGTCGGTGGTTGACGGTGTCGTATTTTGGGTTGTTTGTTTGGTGTGCATCCATAAAGTAGCAGTTGATGAGCAACTTGGTTTGTTATAGTGTTATGCTGCTTTGCCTTTCTTGGATCGTTGCAAAGTTTTCGTATCGTTGCCCAATCCTTCTTGCTACTGTGTGTTGTTCGATTAGAGTATGCCATGATTTACGACTTTCCTCTGATATGGCGTTCATCAGCTATTCTCTTGCCTATACGGTATTCTCGGCCAAGCGGTCTGATTGGTATTTGTGTTTGTATTGTTCATACATTTCAGCTGACTCGGGCGTCAGACCAGGGATGTAGTTTCTCCTACATCCACGGGGGATGTTTATCCTTGCAGCCATGTCTACGGCATCTACAAATTAGTAATAGCTTTCTGCTGTCGGCGGAACGTTTTTAATGGTTGCATCTAGGTATTGTGCATAAACTTGCCAGTTTGCATTTTTCAGGTTGACACGTCGACAAAATGGTACGGTTTGTGGGGTGATCACTGCATTCAATTGTACGCCAGTGGGATGGTGTGGGGAGTGCGGGACTGGCTCCATCACGATCTTGTTGCAGGGTGTGGTAGAATTGTAGCTATCGAGTTGAATAACAATAACAATAGTGTTAAGAAATTGTGTCCCATGCGTACTATACCGGCATAATTGTACATAGCAAGTAACCTGGCGAAGAACATAGTACAATGTACAACGTTTTTCATGAACCCATAAAAAGTGCCTATCGAATTTGATAGCAGATTCAAAGTCTATAGTATGCAAAGCTTTCTTGAAACGTAGTTTAAATGTTGAGTTTACAAAAAGTTTAGGTAATCTGTTCCAAGTCGATACAACTCGATTAAAAAAATTGTTTTGTTATATCAAGTCTAAAGGGTGCTTTCTTAAACTTAAATCCGGGACTTCGAGTCGTAATAGTAGTATATAAAACAGGGTTGTTACAAGATATGAGGTTACTATCAGGTACAGTGTCGTGCCCTGCTATTAAGATATATAATGATATTATATGCCATGACCATGCCATTATAAATACGGCGGAGATCAAAACTCTTCAGTTTCAGATAGGCGCGTAAAGAACCGTTGTACATTCTGGTCAGTCATGCCCAAATAGTGCCTGATTGACATGTAGAGGTTCCATACTATGGAGCAATATTCTAGCACATGGCGGCCAAATGATTTATATGCGCTACAGAGAGCATCAAGCATCTATCAGTATGAAAACCGCGAAAAAATATGTATTGTGCTGTAAGCTTTGCAACAAATAGAGAGAAAGCGAACGAACAAAACAAGTAGAACGGTGGTTCTGCATGATTTCATTTAAAGGGCCTAGCCGCCGATATGCACCGACCGAACGACCGACCACAGCCACTACAGTAATGCACGAGCAACTGGTTGCCGTCTTACGTGAATGGCCCTTCGCTGATCAGATTATTTTGTGACCAATCAGAATACAGTTGCCTTGTGGCGTGCCTAATTGCTATGTTTTATGTATGATCACAAACAGCCATGAAAGTCTGTGTCAAGTGTTTTAAAGCAGTTTCTAAATTGTGTTAATGTCCAATGACATGCACAAGCTATGCCTTGTCACTGTTGTTATACGTACCCCCCCCGCCCACCGCCCTGCCCGGTCAAGCGTCAAAGAAGGTCAACTGTGTTACAGTTGCTCGCCGGGGCGTCGCTGCGAAATAATGTGGAATTTCAACGTGTGTAGAGTTTCCTCGTAATAAAACGTGGGACAAAACAAGACAGGCGATAACCATGGACGTTTGGACCGTCGTTGCGTTGTTGGCTTGCGCCACTTCGTCGATCCAGGTGAGTGTTCGGCGAGTTGTCCTAACGCCGCAATGGGCTGACCTAGGGGTTCAATAGCTGCCGCTTGTACGTGATTGTTACCGTGAGGACATGCATACAGGCAGACAGATGGGTAGAGGGGCAGGCAGGCAGGCAGGCAGGCAGGCAGGCAGGTAGGCAGGTAGGCAGGCAGGCAGGCAGGCAGGCAGGCAGGCAGGCTGGCAGGCAGGCAGGCAGGCAGGCAAGCAGACAGACACACAGACATACAGACATACAGACAGACAGACTCTCAGCTCTCGGTTTGTTAAGCCTCCTACTTTTCCAGTGGCGAATATGCGGTGTGTGCGTCAGGGTGCATCTGCATCGCAGATCAGGGTTTTAAGTCTACCAGAACGTAACCCGCAGAATATAGCAAACGACTTTGTGATTTGCCGGAAGTATAATTAAAATACGCTAAGGTCCTTGTGTACGTGTAAACTAAACTAAGCTAAACTTCATTGTCACAATTCAACATTGGATACACAACGACCCATAGTGTCTACCAGCTGTTTTAATGGGTCACGCTCTGTAGTAATTATGCGGGTCACGCTGTATTTATGCCATCCCGGGTATTCCCAACTGTACAAAACTTCCTACAGTAGGGAATACCCGACTGTGGGCGTGTTTACTTACGGTACGCTAATAACGAACGTACGCTCTATTTACGTTTCGAGTCAGTTGCCGCTGCTACAGTACAATTGCCCTTTGAAAGCTGCCCCGCACTACTGCGTCGGATTTCCAAACGGGGGCCACCGGATTGTTGCTCGTGAACTACATTCCCTTGTGGCCAGCATTCTCACACGGCTGCCTCTGTGAGTGTGTTACGTAGGGGAAGGTTTAATATGATGGGACACATTTTAATACTACTAATGCTAATAATAATAAACAATAATAATAGTAATATAAAATAAAATTTCTTCAGCCAAATCCAAATACAAGAATCAATACTGTACGCCACTGAGGATAGATTACTAGACTAATAATCATTTGTCAAGATCAATAAGTCTCTATAACACTAACAGTGTATCAAAAACCTATATTATATAGATTGCTTTGTCTAGCTGGATATCAGACACATGTAAACATGCTTTTAATTCACACATAGGTTATGTGATAATGGGTTAGGGAAATAAATAACAAAATCAATGCGTTGTCCCATCTTGGGACCCTTGCATGGTGCCTAGAGGTTGGGAGAGAGAACGTATCAAGCAAATGGCGGTTTTACTCCCGAAAAAGTCCTCATCCCAAGAACCTCTGTTTGTATTTGGTTTGGATTTTATATAATTATTTTAGATAGGGCCAATTAAACCGTATAAGCTAATCATGTATCCTATATATGTATTAAACCAATTCAAATCCATCAATTGCTTATACTAGTTTGCTACATCTCGCCGCAATGATAAAACATATACGTTACAACTTGCCCCGCTGGTTGTTAGAACTTATCTTGCACCGGGGTAAATCGTAACACTTTAGGAAACCTCATAAAACGTATGATTGCCCAAAATATGTGTTGCATTAAGCATTTTATGCCTTCTTGAGGATATGCTGGAATTAACACAGTTTCGAGCCGCAATCCTGAAATATGCTACTTTTGTTCCAACAAGCCCCGGTCTCCCTATATAGAGGCTGATTCACTTTTATCCTTTGTCTGTGTGTGTTCTTAGGAACTGTCTAGAAGAAGGTGGTTTAACAAAAAGAGACAAGGGAAGTTAAGAGGAGATCAAATTTAAATTCTTAAAATATTGAATGGGTATGAAAATATTTATAAAAGTATTTTTTTTTCACTCAAGAAAGATAGTAGAACTAGAAGACTCTCGAATAACGGTAATTCTAACTGTCTCCATCAAGCTACTCGCTTTCTAGCTGTCAAACCACGAGGTGGATTAGTATTGGTTTGCCAACTAGAGACGAGAAGAGGACACTTAATCTTTCTCAGCTTAAACGAAACAGTAGTTGTAGGTAAAGGTAGAACAAAAAACGCAGAATACTAACATCTGTCATCGCAGGTTTTGGGTTGCTGCACAGCAGTTGACATTTCGAGACAAATTCTTTATCAATCAATCAATCAAGTAATCAATGCAGCACATGATATGATGCATGAGCAGTTCCCCACAATTAATAGTTGTCCTGGTTCCCTCTCTCAGCAAACAGATAAATGGTGATGACTGTGGCCTATGTGTAATTTCCAACATGTTGGAATTCTGCCAGCGTGGTTATGATAATTTCCCAGAGGGAGAACTTATATGTGAATTTCAACCGGATGACTTGAAAATTTGATTTTGTTTAACTACTCAAATTTAAATTGTTTTTAGTTTATAATGTTCTATACTTTATCCAGTCATTAAATATTATTTTTAAAATGTCCAAACGGTAAAATAAACAAGGAATTGTTCCGGGAGCCCAAGATGTACCTTAATATATGTGTAGTTATTTCCCACTTGGTGAAAAGTTGCACTATGACATTATCTATCTAGACATTCCAGTGACATCATTATATAGATCACGCAATCCACGCTATTCGCCATTCCATCTGGATCCGGGCTGGTTCCGGCTAATACGAAGGCCCCAATTTATCTACATATTGTGTAAATGCCACCAGCGTGGATATGTTCAAAAACAAAATTGGCAAATATATCAGAAGGGCGGAGTACATATAAATAAAACAATCTGGATTTTCGATAATCCAATGGCTTCCTTGTCCACTTGCCATTTGATTGTTTGCTTTGGATGGCGCAAACTTGTTAAATCTTGTTATTCTATCCCCGCAGGTGGCGGCCTCTGCCGAATGTAAATGTGACACTGATCAGAAGATATGCACACCGCCAGATGGCGATACCGACTGCAAGAACTGCGGCGTCTACTACAAGCTTGACCAGGAGGATTCCTTCAAGTGTGTGAAGCGATGTCCAGATGGCTACTACGAAAGCCAGTCGCTATCCTTCTGTGTGCCTTGTTCGAACATTACCAAACACTGCAGTGGGTGTAGTAACTATGATGGCACACCTCACTGCGATTACTGCGATTATCCGTACACGCTACAAGATGACGTATGCGGACAAGGCGGTTCCGGAGACAACACGGGTGTGATTGTCATCATCGTATTCTTCAGCGTTCTCGCTGTAGGTGTGGGACTTATAATCTGGAGATATTGCTACAAGAGATGGCACAGAGCACCTCTGTCAGATACGAAGTCCCCACATGCGACGGTAGGTGCAAGTATAGTTGTTAAATCTGTGTTTAATATTGCCGTTGAATAGTTTTATCATTCATTCCAACAAGAGTACATGTTGTCGAAATGATTAAACTTCATCTTTTATCATCAGCGTCTCGAGGAACCAGACCCGCAAGAGTATGGACCAGAAGCGACACGATTTTGGAGGGAAATGTTGCAGAACTTGAACAAATGTCTTCCGGTTATAAGCAAAGTCCATAATGATGTGTTGATGTGGACACATTCTGTTGATACTTGTATGTGGCACAAAACGTACGTGGCATTTTTGTTCCTGTACCACATGGCAATACGTTCGTTTTTAGCAATACAAAGCACATGCTTTTCAACATACAATTTTATACACATTCAGCACACGACTAGAAACCCTATAATTCAAAACGTCGTACATGTGCTCGTCTTTTCGACCTGTCACGTAATATCTTGTTTACACAGGCTTCTCAGAGGACAACGAACGGTTCTATTGGACGTTCAAAGTCGGACCAGCAGGGGACATTTTTCAGGTGATGAATATCATGCTGTCGATTGCCAAAGACGCTGTCGACGAAGACGTTACGATCAAGATAGGAGTCAGTCATAATGACCAAGACCGACCGCCGCTGAAACAGGACTACAGCGTAGTTGGACCGATCATTCATTGTCTGCCCCACGGGCTTCAGTTCCAAAAGCCAGTAGCGTTGTCGTTCGGGTGCAATTTACACTTAGCGGAGCCGGATGTCTCACCTAATCTACAAGTGCTGTACAGGTATGTGCATGAAATAATTCAACAGCAGAACGCCACTGATGGCGCACGCGGCTATTACATTTGTATATCACAAAATTAAAGAGACCATGTCAAACTTCGCCAAGGTTAAAATCCAAAGAAGCTTATACACACACACGCACGCACGCACGCACGCGAACGCACACACGCACATACACACACAAACACTCACACACACACACACACACACACACACACACACACACACACAAACACACACACACACACGCACACACACACACGCGCGCACACACACAAATACATATGCGTTAGCCAGGCGAAACGCCTCTGAATGTCGGCTTTCTTGGATCGTCACTCCTCTCTGTGTTGTGCCGTTCTGACGAGATCTTCGTATTTCATTCGTCTTCTTTTTGTATTCTTCACACGAGCTGTTGCCATTTTCGAGCGCATGTCCGTACCCGGTCCGTGTCGGTGGCTTTATCTTCCGAAGAGCACAGACCGTCTAATAGTCGGCAGCAGAAGAGGCGGACCATTGTGTGGTTTTCTATATAGTGACATTTCGTTGAATGCGTCTTTTCAATTTGGTGCCACTTCCTCGATGTTGCCCTGTCCGTGACTTCCTCTGCCTGTTATACCACCAAACATTCCCTCCAATATTTCCCGTTGACATGGTATAAGTTTATAAATATGGCACTTGCACGTGCTTGTGCCACATAAAGAATAATTACTTGCCTTGTAATTGCAGTGAGTCGGACGTGGACGATATCCCATCGTGGAAGATCCACGACTCCGCCTCGTGTCACTTTGTAGTCGATGGCAGTAGACGTTGTCTTGTCTTCTTGGATCACTTTTGTGTCTTCACTGTGGTGGATAAGAAGACGGGATCTAAGACGCTTGCTAAGGGAGTCAACGCTCTCGTCTACGCCGACTACTTGGCCAGTTCAACGAAGATGCGGTTTACCACTCATTGTGTCGACAATGAGGTTACTGAAATAGAGGTATATAGTAAATATTTACATATGTAATTTCATGATAGCATTTAGTAAAAAACTATTTAATTTTAGTGATCATATTTATATTAAACTAAACGTAGTGCACCAGCTGATTTTTTATTTCCTTGTCGCGTATGATTAACTGTATTGTGATTTCACATATAAAATATATTTTATGGCTTACAGTTTTTTTCAGGTCAAAGGAATTGAATTGATTTTTTTCTAACTGAATGTGCACTTTTAAGCTGGAGTTGCATACCACATGCACCCTCTCTATACGATTAATGTTGTATTTATTGCAGTTGTTCAAATGTATACAGGCCAGAGACCACGATGCTATGTTGGTTGGAAGTCAACCTTTCGTCATGTTCGACAACACAAATCCCATCATGTTGTCAATGAGCGACGTAGCATCGAGTTGGGAACTTCTGGATAACGTCACCAAGGCAAGTGGGTGCAAACCGATGTGATATCACCAGCGTCAGAACATACCCTTAATGGTTTTGTAAAATAATCATAGGAAAATGACATATACGATGCTATTAACTTCAATAACACAAACATAAACGTGGTGCTGCACTATCATTCACATATCAGTTGTACGTGTACAGAGTGGTTCTAGCAATGATACCAGTCGTTGTTTATTCCTTCTCCTTTCGTCACTGTTCCCGTTCACTGGCGTCTCCCATTCCCATCTACACTCGAAATATATATCATTCTCCTTCTCCGCTCCCCTCCCACTACCCCCAAATCTCTGTTCTCACAATCCTCGCACTTCAGTCGTGGTCTTATTCTTCTCCTTCTACCCTCACTTTGAGCACTCTCTTCGCCAACCGTTCACATTCCATTCGTTACAAGTGCCCGCTTTAACAGACTCCTCATCTGCTCCCTCCTGAAACTCTCGATCACACCCATCTCCTCTCCCAGCTCCTCCATTTTTCGCTTGTCAACTCTTTTCACACCCTCGACTATTCTCACCGAATTATCCAAGCACGAACTTTCTCTTGTAGTTTTTTTTAGCATCGCTAAAGGTATTCCAGGTTTATGGATGCAATAAGCACGTTTTCTTAACTTACAGAGTATATGTCTATATCCCACGACTCCTTCCACTTTCCTCCACGCATCCTGCGAATGTCTATATCCGAGTCGCCGCCCCCGTACACCGCTCCACCCGGATATACAAAGCTGTCTCGCTGTCTCAGTTTCTTCCTTCTAGTTGTGTATCTAGATCTTTCTTCTGCTGTCCGAACCAAACCACCGCCGTCTTTTAAGGACTTTTCTAACAGCAGAACATCTCCTTACACTACACCATCCGTTCTTGAAGATCTTGAAGCGTCGATCTAATAAAGTTCATCAGTACAACAGTGGTCAACGGCGGTTTGTTTTTCAAGAAATCCCTTAATTTCAGTTGCATACAATTGTGGATAATGTTTGCATTGAACATGTGCATACAAGCACAACTACGTTTATCTATGTTTGAGACTATGTTATCTATTCTCAAGTGCAATGACGTAGCAAGTCTTAAACAACAATCGTGTTGCCCGGCAAACCAATCCTTTATACCACCCGCAACTGTCCATGTTGAATTTATAATCAAGTTGTGGAAGTGGTGACATGCTGAGTGGCGCCACGGTTGGGTTTCTGCAGGGACTATAACGGGACACAGGCGCGAAGCGTCCACGACAGCCGGCAAACCCCACTTAGCCAATTGACCCTTAATCATTGTTTCAGTATTGGATTTATTTCATTGATACGATCGAATTTCGATCGATACGTTTAGCAAATACTAATCTCCGGACATATCGCATTATGCTTTGGAAGGGTTCGGTACACGACATTGCGTGATTGAACTTCGACAAGTTGAAAAGAAACGACAAAACGATAGAGTGTTAGAACCATTGTCATGGCGCAATATAAGATTTTGCCGGTTTTGTAGGTGATCGCATTCCTGAAAGTTTGGCAAAATATGCATCCGAGCTGCTCCTTTGTGTTACACCCAACAACGATAGATGTCGCCACTGATGTATCTTGCACAGTGATGGCTGAACAAAAGAACGGCGACGAAGGAAACGCAGCACATGTGATCGTCCTTGAAGATATAAACAAGGTGCCGTAATGTTACGTAGTTACTCTGCTTAGCTGACCGTGCCTTTTACTAATGTTCTCGTAATCTCGCCGGCATGTTCGCCGGAACCAGACTCATATTTCCTCTTCTCTTTTTTGAAATAAAACGATAATATACTACCTCAAAAGACAATACAAACTGATTTGTCTTTGCCGTAAAACTGGTTACCCCACTTGGTTCATCTATTCAATTCAATACAACAGTTTTTAGAAAGGTGGGAAATCAGATGCGTGTAATATTATACAACATGTGTTATTGGAATACACATATAATGTTACGTTTGGTTTTGCTCTATATGGAGTAGATCACTTCGAATAAATTCAACAACATTGTGCTGAGATGCTGTTTGTTGAAGTAGTAAATTATGTGCGTTAACAAACAATCCGAGTTTTTTTAGTTCCAGGAATCGTCGCGGCATCTCCGTCAGATAAACACAACATCGAGGTTGAGCACCATCCCGCATCAGTTGAAGATGCAGCTGGCGTCTTTGTTGGACCCTCGGGATCATATTCGAGGTCACGACTGGCGCTCCCTGGCGAGTGTACTGGGACTTGACGAGAAGGTTCCGTATTTGGAGAGCAAAGGCCACCCGACGGAGCTGTTGCTGGTCGTTTGGGAAATGAGAAATGACAGTCTCGACACACTGGCTGTCACAATGAGAAACATTGGTCGGGAAGACGCTGCGTCTATGATAGAGTCCTTTTCGGAAGCTACGAATGTTGAAATTGCGGAAACTTCGCCTAAATTAGAAGAAGAATGTGTAATCCCTGACGACTTGAAGACAGAACTTGTCTCTATGCTGGACCCAATCGATGAGGTGAACGGCGACGACTGGCGACGCCTCGCGGAGCTACTAGAACTGAGCAACAAAATTCGGTACCTGCAGAGAAAACCGAGTCCAACTGATGCGCTGCTTGATCACTGCGAAATAAAGAATATTTCCTTACACTCCCTAGTGGCTATGATGAGAAGTATGGGGCGTGAAGACGCCGCCGTGACGATAGAGTGCTACATTACTTGACAGATAATTAATGAAGATGTCTGAAATCTCACTGTGATACATTGTAGTTGTTATGTGACGTGACATTACATCATTACATCATTACATCATTACATCATTACATCATTACATCATTACATCATTACATCATTACATCATTACATCATTACATCATTACATCATTCATTTCACGCTTCGTACTATTTGTATAACATATAATGTCGTCATAGAGAAGAAAACCACATGCACGGTTTAGCGAGATTTAGCAATATTTAACAAGCCATCCAAAGCGTTTGTCAAGGAATGCGTTTGTCAAAGAAAAGGAACGTGCTCTACAAAAAGTCAGAAAGAAGAAACCACCGGGAAATGTCAAAACTTCCTAGTATGTCGTGGAACAGCAGAAGGCGTTGCTTCGTAGAAAGAAGGAAGACCGGGAAAGATTGCGTACTTGTCATTCAACCGACTGGTCATTGAGGACATACTAAATGGCCTGACAGCGTAGCGGCATCTATCAGATAGGGTATCAAGACATAATCGCCCCCGGACAATATCCCTCCATCAACACCCCCCGGACAATATCCCCCTAGAAAAAAATCTCCGTAGGACAAAAAACTCCGTGCCAATACCCCCCCCGGACAATAACCCCAAGGACGACATCCCCCGGGACAATTTTTCCCTGGACAACCCCCCCCCCACCCGAAAACATTCCCAATTCAAATGTATGTAATATATGTAATAGTCATCTACATATACGGTATTTCTATATATAATTAATCTCCTGGTTCTTTGAGATGAGCATTTGTGCTTGGGGATAGTTTATTTGTGGTGTTCGTGGAACTCTCTGACGTTCTGTCCACCAATGCTCAGCGTGTGGTCGTCAGGGGTCGTCGTCCCACTACTATGAGGTCGAACAAGAGTGTCAAGTGGTGGCACCGTTGGCTGCATCCAGCAATGATGCTACAACCCCTACTTTTGGAAGTTCCTCACAGTGCTGATGAACGAACAAGCCCTGCAAGCAGTCCACTGCGCGCAAGAAGTACGCTGACTGCAGCTACTGACAGGACACGCACCAGAACCTCCACGCAAGAAATACACTGACTGCAACCAGCGCATTGTGAGACGTGTGGGTCAGTATGCCGAGTGAGACAACATGGACTATCTCCGCGGTATTGAATTCAATATTTAACTCTTATGTAGGCCTGCCGTAAAGCTCTGTGGACTCACATTACTTTGGGGTTTGTATCGAAGATTAGAACGTACACTAAATAGGAATGTTGTTTTAGTGTTGTGTTATTGTTGCCTGCGTGCAGGGGATATTGTCTGACCCTATCGAGTAAACTGCCAGTCGTTCAAAACAGACTGTTGGAAAATGCAGAGAGCATCGTAGCGACCATATGCTGATACGAATTAATTTGTATTGCAACAAAACTTTCAAACATTAACACGATTTATACCAGCGTTTCTCAACCTTTTTTATTACGTTGGTTTCTGGGAACGGACACTTCTTACGACGACTGCCGCACACGCTGACGTCTCAAATGTCGGCGACCCGCCACAATTCTGGTGTTGCAACTGCATGCGCGCGCATCCTCTAGTGGCTATATTTAGTTATGATTGTGTAAGCCAACCATTGGTCAAAACAGCGACAAACCAAAACGGCGAATGCTGTTAAAATAAACAATTAACAAAAATATATATATAATAAAATAAATAAACTATTACTTTTATAGGCTTACTTTCGCCTTTAATTGTTTTGTAGACAAAGAATATTAGAAATATTAGAATTAGAAATATTAGAATATTAGAAAGCATGCATATTTTTTAATTACTTAATATCAATTCATATCATATATAACGGAAAATTAATTAATAATATAACTCTCCCAAAATATTATTTATATAATAATATCTTGTTTCTATATGTTAGGTGAAAAATCAAGGCAAATTATCCGCAGAAATATGCCAAGTCACTATGAGCCCTGGGGTTCAGGTGTCACATGAGTTCAGGTGTCACAGGGGTTCAGGCGTCACAGGGGGTCAGGTGTCACAGGGGTTCAGGTGTCACAGGGGGTCAGGTGTCACACGACAAATGCCGCGCTGTTATTGGCCAACGGGTTCCCGACAATCGAGTTGCATCGTAACCTTTATGAAAATGTGCCATAACATGGAATTATATTGTATTCCATGGTATTCCATAGTAAAACGCGGTAGACCATGGTATGTCATAGTAAAACGTTATAGACAATGGTATACCATGTTTTTTTTATATATTATGTATTGTAATGTATGGTACACCATGGTTTAGCTGTTTCAAAACACCATGGTATTTTAGCATGGTTATTTGTTTCAAAAACCATGACATACCATGGTTTATTAAGATATTTGGAGTCGTATTCGCGGTTTCCACCTGAATATAACTTAAAGAAGGAAACTAGAAATTCTACAGGGCACTGCGAACGGGGCAGCAAACGGGAAAGACCAAAGAAGATGTGGCTCGATAACATCAAAGAATGGACGGATGTGCCGCTGAGAGATCTCCTTGAGGCAACCCATGACAGCGACCAGTGGCGAAGGGTAGTTGGTGTAGCTTCCAGAAATGCTCCTTTTCATACCCTTTGATGGTGGCTGGCAGGGGAAAAGCCCCTCCTAAAATTGCTTTGACTGGTCAGTCCTTACTCAGGGAACCCCAAGGAAAGATTTGACACTATTTTTGTCCTTGGCGTCATTCCTATAAATAACGGCGTTAGGACAACGCGCCGAGCACTCACCTGGATCGACGAAAAGGCGCAAGCCAACAACACGACGATGGTCCATAGGTCCATGGTTATCGCATGTCCTGTTTTGTCCTCCCTGCGTCACCTTCGCTGCTTCCAATCCCGTAGACGTTTTATTATCAGGAAATTATACACAGATGGGAATTCCACGGTATTTTATAAGGCGCTGTAGCGGACAAAATGGTGATGAGACGGTAACATAATGTCGAGTCGAGCGAGTTCTGGCTGCGAGATCGGCCGAGTTCTGCGAGATCGATCGAGTTCTGCGAGATGGATCGAATTCTGCGAGATCGGTCGAGTTCTGCAAGATCGGTCGAGTTCTGCGAGATATATCGAGTCCGGTTACCACTGAAAATAAAGTTCTAGGATATGCAGCGAAGTAATGCCGCAAAAAACATAATATAATAAACTACCCAGATAAAAGTGGCTAAAAGTTGTCATAACACAGTAATTTATATTTTATATATTATTCATGAATCACTCACAAAGTCATTCTTACAGAGGATAATAAATTAATGAAAACAATTTAGGTAAATGTTATCAACGTGAATAAACGACAATTTCACGAATACAGAATACATAATGAATTCAGTGCGTCTTTACATGTGAACTGTAGTGGCTTCGCGGTAGAGCGTACGTTTTGGGAACGAAATGGTCCGCGGTGCGTTAATTTTCTTATTATTAGTTTATTCATTATATTTAGTGCAATATTCTTTTTCGTTTAATTTCATTGAACCCTGACATTTTACTCGTAAAGCGAACTCTCTACCGCTAAGTCACGACAGCTCACAGTGAAGATGCACTGAACTCGTTATGTGTTCTGCAAACATCCCCTGTGGATGTAGGAGAAACTACGTCATTGGACTGACACCCGAGTCAGCAGAAATATATAAACAATACAAATACAAATACGAATCAGACCCCATCGAGGCGGCAAGCTTATACACAACACCACTAAAACGTACTGCCAACAACAGAAAGTTATGGGTAGTTCGTATATACCTACCATACGCAGGGCTGGAAGGAACAACATCTCCCGTTGATGTAGGATCAACTACGTCCCTTGACTGACACCCGAGTCAGCTGACATATATGAACAATAAAAACACAAATACAAAATCAGACCCCATCGAGGCAGGAGGAGCTGATCAACACCGTTTCAAGGGAACGTCGTAAATCACGGCAGACTCTAGTTGAAGCGACGTACACGACACACAGTAGCAAGACGGCTTGGGCAACGATACGACAACTTTGCAACGGTCCATGAAAGGCGAAGCAGCGCTACAACATAGAGCAACCCAAGTTGCTCATCAATTGTTATTAAATGGACGCTCGCCAAATAAACAACCCAAAGTACATCTCGATCGACAACGATACCCCAGGGTTGATAACACTATTCAATCCAACCGAAGTCGAAGCCGGGAAAGAGCTTCAGACTCATCTCCCTGCTGTGCCACACCTACAAGCTGTTCGAGCCACTGATCTTGAACCGGCTCGCCCAAAACGTTGACGGAGAAATCATCCCAGAACAGGCCTATAAGAGGCAAAGGAATATTTCAAAACATGGGTTTGAAAAGATGGGTTTGAAAAACGACTAATTACCGGGGCTGTCTTCGTTGATCTATCGGCAGCATACGACAACGTCAACCAGATTTAACCAGATTTAACAAGATTGCCATCTCGAAGAACAAGTTCCAGATGGCAAGTGGACAAGGAAGCCACTGGCTTATCGAGAGTCCAACAATTTTCTCATCTATGTGTAGCCCGCCCTTATCAGATATATGTCAATTCTATTTTTAAACATATTCATACTACTAGCATTAATACAGGCATTTGGCAGTGTGTTCCATTCATTTATCACCCTCTGTGAGAAAGAGTACTTTTTCATATCCAACCTACACTGCTCCTTAACTAATGCTGCTTTGTGTCCTCTGGTTCTGCTGCCTTCTTTAAGTTTGAAGAACATATTCCTATCAACATCCTCATAACCGTTCACTATTTTAAACTCTTCTATTTGGTCTCCTCTTAGTCTCCTTGTCTCTAGTGTTGTCAGACCACATTGTAATAAGCGACTTTCGTAACTATGGTCTCTCAATTCTGGAATAATTTTAGTTGCTCTTCGTTGTATTCTTTCTAACTTGTCTATGTCTTTTTTACGATATGGCCTCCATGCTCGAATACAATATTCCAAATTTGGTATAACTATTGCTTTGTACAGGGATACAATTATATGTTTCTCCTTATACGTGATAGTTCTCCTAATTAGCCCTAGAATTTGATTTCCTTTTGAAGCAGCAATCCCATATTGCTCTGAAACTTTCATGTCAGCACTATATGTTACTCCTAAGTCCTTTTCTTGTGTGGTTCTACCTAGTAAAGCATCCCCCATTTGATATTCCTCGTCCATATTTCCATGTCCTATGTGTATATATTTACATTTCCCAAAATTTAATAACATTTGCCATTTTTCTGACCATTTAACTAATTTTTCTAGATCATCCTGCAAACTTTGTTTATCTGAATCATTAGTAACCTTTCTGAATACTTTTGTGTCATCTGCAAATTTGAGTACTTTGCTAGATATGTCTTCCTCCAAATCATTTATATATATTAAAAACAGTATAGGGCCAAATACTAATCCCTGTGGTACCCCAATCAAAACAGATTTCCAGTTTGAAATCTGACCATCTACTATTACTCTTTGTCTTCTGTGTGTAAGCCACTTTTCTACGACGCTTCCTAGCCTAAGTGCTAGAGATGACCGGCGATCTCCATCTTACTGACCTAGTACACACTATGCTCGAAAACCGGAAAAAAACTCCCCCGGACATCAAACGAACTGTTGCTAGCCGCACAGAAAGAACACCATCAACACCACGAAAAAGCTGAAAAAGTCGCCCAGCGACACCAGACTGGAAATGTGGGAAATATGACTGCAAGAAACATCAGTAGTCATGATGAAAACGGGATTACTACCAGTTGAATCCTACCAGCAGGGTCCGACCAACCGCGGTTCTACTGGAGATCACGCAACCGCCGGCGCACTGGATTCGGCCGAGCAAAGACGACCACGAGGAGGCGGTGATACATTGATGAGGCGCAGTCAATGAAACGCAGCTGCGGGGAAGACTAGACAATGTGCCACCTCATCTGCCGTCTACTGGACGGTCCGTGCACACTGATCGACCTGGCCACCTTCACTTAACGGGCAGAGGCATGCGCTCGTGGCGACACCTTGTGTAGATGTAAGACGTAACAGCTACTAACCACCCTCCATGTGAAAGCAATTTCATGCAGTGTCGAACATCGATGTTTAGAGAGCATCCCTTATCCGACCGACCGACCGACCGAACGACCGAACGACCGAACGACCGAACGAACGAACGACTCACCCACCCACCCACCCACCCACCCACCCACCCACCCACCCACCCACCCACCCACCCACCCACCCACCCACCCACCGACCGACCGACCGACCGACCGACCGACCGACCGACCGACCGACCGACCGACCGACCGACCGACCGACCGACCGACCGACCGACCGACCGACCGACCGACCCACCGACCGACCCACCCACCCACCCACCGACCCACCCACCCACCCACCCTCCGACCCACCGACCCACCGACCCACCGACCCACCTACCCACTTACCCACCTACCCACCCACCCATCCTGATCAGATTACTTTGTGACCAATCAAAACATAGTCGCTTTGTGGCATACCTAAATGCTCCGTTTTTTGAATGATCACAAACAACCATGAAAGTATGTGTCAAGTGCGTTAAAGCATTCTACATTATGTTAATGTTTAATTATATGCACAAGCTCTGCCTTGTCAATGTTGTTATTCATACCCCCCCCACCGCCTTGCCCAGTCAAGCGTCAAAGAAGTTCACATTATTGTGCAACACCAGTAATGGTGATTTGCATATTTTCAATACAATTTCTTAACATGAAGATGTATGTCCGTCTCGTTACAAAATGAAAGACAATTGCAAACAGTTCAGGTGATAGTATACAACCTTACCGTACTCCAGTGGTTACTTTATAAGTTTAAATGTTTCCTGGTCAATCTGCATTGAACTTTGTGCATTCACATAGGAAATTGTATAATGATAATGGTTACTGAACGCATTCCATACATATGCATAGCATTTCCAAGTGTGAGTCCATGTCAATACCGTCAAATGCTTTTTAGAAATCTACAAAGTTAATCACCAGAAGGGTCTGCCATTCGTTGGATTGTTCCATGATGTTTCTAAGAGTGATACATTTGAAACCAGCGTTTTCTTCCCGACATCCTGGTCAAGCTTGTAGTAGACGCCGCAGTTCCTTAATCCGGGTTATGAAATAAATATTAAGCTGACGTACACGGTTGGTGGGTGGTAGTGTTGTTTTGCCAGCATTGATGTGCGTTGTATGAGAATTTGCTCCAGCATTTCAAAGAACACAACTTTTACATTGATGTTGCATAGCTGGGAATGCTTCATAAATTATATCAAGAATGGTTCCAACGGCGTTTTTATTCACTGTACCAATCTTGGTCGAATGTTTTGCTTCCGACGTCAATATCTAGCGTTACCCTCGTGTTGTACTTGACTTATTTTTCATTATCAAATAGAGTGCGATTAACGACTATGAAACAAAGTTATGTAAATATTTGTACAATGCGTTTGTCAAGGAAAGCGCGTGTCAAAGAAAAGGAACATGTTCTACAAGAAATCAGAAATAAGAGACCACATGGAAATATATACATTTCTCAGTAAGTGGTGGAACAGCGGAAGGCATTGCTTCCGAGAATGAAGGAAGACCGAGAAAGATTGCGTACTAGTCATTCAACGGATTGGTCACCAAGGACTAATGGCGCGGCACCTTAGCGCCCTCTGTCAGATAGGGTATCAAGATATATTCCCCCCGGACATACCCCCCGGACAATACCCCACCAATACCAATATCTCCTTGGACATACCCCCGTGCCATACCCTTTGGGACAATATCCCCCTGGACAACTCCCCCCTCCCGAAAAAAATCTCCAATACAAACGTATGTATCAATCTACATAAATGGTATTTCTGAATTTAATTAATCACCTGGTTCTTTGAGATGAGCCTTTGTGCTTGGGGGTAATTTAAGTGAGACGTTCAATGAACTCTCTGAGGTATTGCCCACCAATGCTGAGTCAGAGGTCGTCAGAGGTCTTCTGAAGTCGCCGTCGTCGTCCCTCTCCGTTCTTAATTTCCAAATGGAACATGTTCCTTAGAGCGGAGGAAAAAACTGCCGAGGACGAACAACAGTGTCGGCTGCATCCAGCATAGGATGCTAAAATCCCAACTTTTGGAAGTTCCTCACAAGTGCTGATGAACGAACAAGCCCCGCGAGCTGGTCACTGCACTCAGCTACTGACAGAACACGCACCAGAACATACACATAAGAAGTACGCTGACTGCAGCTTCTGACAGGGCAAGCACCAGAACCTCTAAGCAAGAAGTACGCTGGCTACAGATACTGAGAGGGCACGCACCAGAACCTCTAAGCAAGAAGTACGTTGACTGCAGATACTGACAGGGCAAGCACCAGAACCTCTAAGCAAGAAGTACGTTGACTGCAGATACTGACAGGGCAAGCACCAGAACCTCTAAGCAAGAAGTACGCTGACTGCAACCAGCGCATTGTGAGACGTATGGGTCAGTATGCTGAGCGAGACAACATAGACTATCAGCGCGGTATTGTTTTCAATATTTGACTCTTATGAAGGCCTGCCGTAAAGCTCTGTGAACTTAGAGCACTTTGGAGTGTGTAGTGAGAAGCAGAGTATGTTAAATAAGAATGTTGTTTTAGTGTTATGTTATTGTTGCCTACGTGCAGGAAATATTGTCTGACCAGACCGAGTGAACTGCCAGTCGTGCAAAACAGACTTTGGAAAATTTAGATAGCTTCGTAGCGAACCTATGCTGATATGAATAAATTTTCTTGCAACAAAACATTCAAACATTAACATAATTTATACCAGTGTTTCTCAACCTTTTTCATATCATTGGTTGCTGAGGCCGGACACTTCTAACGACGACTGCCGCGCACACTGACAACTCAATTCTCGGCAACCCGCCATAATCCTGGTGTTGCGACTGCAACACAAGTGGTTATATTTGGTTATGATTTTGACAAACAACCAACAATACGACGATGGTACACATGTCCATTGTTATCGCCTGTCCTGTTTTGTCCTCCCTGAGTCACCTTCGCCGCTTCCAATCCCGTCGACGTTTTAATATTAGGAAATTCTACACACATTGGAATTCCATGGTATTTTACGAGGCGCCGCAGCGGACAAAAGGGTGATGAGACGGCAAATCCTGTCGAGTCCTGCGAGATCGATCGAGTTCTGCGAGATCGGTCGAGTTCTGGCTGCGAGATCGGCCGAGTTTTTCAAGACCGGTCGAGTTCTGCGAGATGTTCGAGTCTGGTTACCATTGAAAATAAGTAATACTGCAATAAGTAAAATATAATATACTATATTGATAAAATATAATACAGTAATTTATATGTCATACATTTTCATGAAGCACTCATGAAAATTTATGAAATATAAATTACAGTATTATATTTTATCAATATATGAATTGAATTTTTTTTACAAATGTTATCAATATGAACATTTTGTTAGACAAAGTTGAGAATTAAGACGACAATGTCACGAGACTGCGTGCAGAATATATAACGAATTCAGCGCATCTTTACTGTGAGCTGTCGTGACTTAGCGCTAGATCGTTCGCTTTACGTGTGAAAGGCCCGGGTTCAATGAAATTAAGCAAAAACGAATGTTGCACTAAATATAATTGATAAAATAATAATAAGAACATTAAAAAAGAAAAAATAATATATACCGCGTATTGAACCCGGGCCTTTTCACACGCAAAACGAACGCTCTATCGCTAAGCCACGATAGTACTCATGTAAAGATGCACTGAATTCGTTATGTATTATGTAGGCCGTCTCGTGACATTGTCGTCTTAATTGTCAATTTTCAATTTTTTAAACGCAGTCACGTCGGTAACGTTTACATAATTGTTTTCCATTCACTTATTGTCCTATTCGAGAATGACTTTGTGAGTGAGTCATGACAATATATGAAATACAAATGACTGTTATGGTAACTTTTAGCCACTTTTATCTGGATAGTATATTATATTATGTTTTTTTTAAGGCATTACTTCGCTACACATCCTACAACGCTACTTTCAGTGGTAACCAGACTCGATCGATCTCGCAGGACTTGATCGATTTAGCAGAACTGGACTCATCTCGCAGAACTCGACCGATCTCGCAGAACTCGTCCGATTTCGCATAACTAGACCGATCTCGCAGAACTTGACCACCAATCTCGCATGACTAGACCGATCTCGCAGGACTCGACAGGTTTCACCGTTTCATCAGCCTTTTGTCCGCAGCGGCGCCTCGTGTTATTTCGCATCGTTGTCGCGGCGAGAAACTGTCACATAGGTTACTTCTGTGACGTTGACTGGGCAAGGCGGGGGGAGTACGAATAACAACATTGCAAGGCAGAGCTTGCGCATGACATTAAACATAACACAATGTTGAGACACTCTTTAATACTCTTGATCTATATACATAAAAAACTAATAAAGTGTTTGCTATCCTAAAATCACATGAGTTCAGAAAAAAATTATGTAACGAATTTACAACATACGTCGTCCGCCAGGGACTCCACTGGTAAGACGTTAAATCGATGCTGATTTCGGGTTTTAATAATGTTCTTTTACAAAAACATGTATTGTTTTTGTTTTAACTTAAAGGACGTGGTTTCAATCTACAGTATAACTTTTGTGTTGTTTCCATGTTACGATTACGATGCGCAGACCGAGGCGCAGTTAGCTTGATTTCAAGGTGGTCACCTACCTTAAGACACTAATGTATACAGTGAACGTTTTTAGACATTTTGCAACACTTCTTGTCAAGGTTGCCACGAGCGGACATGTCTTGCGCCCCTGTATGCAAACATTTGTTTCTATTCTCAGAGCTGAAGGCGACGACTTCATAGACTTCCATGTGTGCATTACCGCCCACGGCCATTGAACATTCTAGCAAAAATGCCCGTCCACAGGAAGGGTTAACTTGGTAGTTTATACGTGACAGTCATGATAGCAATGTTTACCAAATGCCTCAGGCCGATATGCCATCAATACGCTCGAAGTTGTTTAAGGGAACGTCAAACGTATTACCAGAAACAACCGCGTCACGCAAGTTGCATTTTCGAACTGTTGAAGTTCGCGTGAATTTAGACCCATGGATACTTGTGAAAGTTGCAGAATAGTAGGACATATTTTTATTGTGCATTGGCCCTAGGTCTGCGTGCTTTCTACTATATTTTTTATTGTGTATTGGTACATCTGCGACCTCCAGCCAATACCTGGGTGCGTGCTTTCTATTATAATTAATATAAACCGACCAGATGGCGCTACATATTCTCAAACGGTTTACGTACCGCAGTATTCGCCACGCGCGCGCGTGGTTTCTGCGATTGTTGGAAGTTAACGTTTTACGTAATATAAACCGCCATCTTTCGGCACGCGCGCGCGCACGTGGTTTCTGCGATTGCTGGAAGTTAACGTTTTACGTAGCGAACATTTGATTTACCACAAAAAAAACCAATAAGAACCCTTGATATACCGAAAAAATACAGGCGTTACGTTTCATTCGTGGGGACGTAGATTAATTCCTGACCTGAAAGGTTGGCGCCTGATGTGCGAGCTATCTACGTTAACAAACATACAAACATACGCTAGCTCCATTATAGTTAGATGTCGGGTGAGCCATTGGTGGATATTACCTAGCTGGTGTTTTCTTAGCAACGACGTGTGTCGCAATGATGATTTCTCGTAATGGGTAGTCTAATAAGGGATGCTCTCAAAACTTCGATGTTCGATACTGCACGAAATTGCTTTCACGTTGGGGGTGGTTAGTATCTGTTATGTCTTACATCGATGTATTTAACAGAAACATGTGTTGCTGTATCACGGTTCATAAAGGAGCTGAGTTTGAAGTCATGCATTCACGGCTGCATATGAACGGTCTTCTTCTTTTTGTGTCCCTCGCACCAGGTGTGCACGGACAAACCAAGAGTCGGCAGCAGAGGAGGCGGGTTATTGTCTGGTCTTCCCAGCAGTCGCATTTAATTGACTACCTCTCGTCAATGTAACGTCACTTCCTCGTGGTCTTCTTTCCTCGGCCGACTCCTGTGCTCAGGCGATTGAGTGATCGCCAACAGAGCCGTGGTTGGTCAGAACCTGCTGGTAGGGATTCAATTGAAATTGAAATTGAAAACCTTTATTGTCCATTCAATGTATCAGATAAAATGGAAATTTTCCTTTGGGCTCACACTGTTAAGGTATAAACAATAAGACAAATGATTAATAGATGAGACAAGTAAAACATATAAAACATATAAAACATGTTTGTGAGTACCTCATTGCTATCCCATCAATTCAAGTTCAGCATACGCATGTACGCACACAATTGCTCATTTAATCAGCTGATCCATGACTTCCTTGGACATGATATACAACAGCAAGTTCAGACACTAGAATTCGATATGCTTATGGCTGACGGAATAAAAGATCTCTTGTAACAGTTTTTGCGCACCAGGGGCATTCTGAGTCGTCGACCAGACGGGAGAGTTTGAACAGTAGAATTGAGTGGATGAGTGGAATCATGGTGAATTGGAGCAGCTTTCCTTATCAAAATCTGCTGATAACGATCACACAGCTGCAGTTGTTTGATACCAACAATTTTGCCCGTCTGGTTGACCACCCGAACCAGCCTTGCTTTGTTCTTGACATACAAATTTCCATACCATGGCACTAGGTTAAAAGAAAGTACACTTTCAATCAAAGACCTGTACACCAACTGCAGAACCTCTGTGCTGACATTGAAGCTCGTTAATTTCCGGAGCAAAATCAGACGTTGTTTTGCCTTTTTGTATATGTGGTTTACATTGTCAGTGAATGTAAGGTTTTCATCAACAACAGTACCAAGATACTTGAAAGTGGATACTGTTTCCACAGTCTGCCCATTGATCATTAGTAGTTGAGAAAGAGGATGCGATGCACCCTTAACTCGACCACGTCCAAAGCACATATCCTGTGTTTTCTGGGCACTGAGCTTAAGAAAACTGTGGTTAAACCAGGATACAAGCATTTCCAAACAGACAGATGATCAACTCTCACACAGACACGCTCTGATCCAAAGAACCAAGGTGGGGTTCAGCTGTAAGACAAGTAGGCGCTGTATAAGTAAATGAGGTTGAATGGTATCAAAAGCCGATGAAAAATCCATGGAAAGGATCCGGATAAAATTCCCAGTAGAGTCTAAATGTTTAGAGACTGTATCAAGCAGTGTTAAGGTGGCATCATCCACCCCCTCCCTGCACTGTAGGTTAAGGTGGCATCCTCCACCCCCTCTCTGCCGTGTATGCAAATTGCATAGGATCCATGCGATCGGCCACGGCTGTTGTAAGCTGACAATGTACAATTCTTTCCATGCATTTGCATTTGCATTTGCACAACACAGATGTTAATGCAACAGGTCTGAAGTCTTTCAAGAGAGTGGCATTTCTTTTCTTAGGTACATGTATAATGGTGGATAACCGCCATAAACGCGGAACAAACTGAGCATCCAACAAAAGCTGGAACAGGCGTGTAAACACACTCCCTAACTGAGTGGTACATACTTTCACAACCTTTCCCTTCAGACTATCTGACCCTGGGTCCTTCCGAGGGTTGACATGTGACAACACAGAAACAACATCATCTTCACACACTGTGACTGGCAATGGATCAAGAGACTGGCATAGATCATCACATTCGTTTCTGAAATCTTTATCATCAAAACGAGCATAAAAGGTGTTAATTTCATTTACAAACTTCACAGGATCTGGATATTTCACTCGATATTGTTGTGTATTTCACTCGATATTGTTGTGTATTTCTACCCATCATAACATTAAGACCTTTTCAAGCATCTCATGCATTCATACTTTTGAAATGCTCCTCAATTTTACTTTTGTATTCAAGTCTAGCAGTTTTGGCCTTGGTTCGAAATTGTTTTTCTAATTCCCTAACTTTCTGGTTATTCCCTTGCAGAAATGCAATTTTTTTTCATTCAGACACTGCTTCTAGTCCTTGCCAATCCAGGGTTTATTATTGGGGCATATGCGAACTTCCTTTGTAGGGATGGTAGAGTCCTCACATAAGATTATGTAAGATGTGACTGTGTCAGTTAGTGCATCCTGGTCAGATTCACAGCTGTCAAAGAAGACATTCCAATCAGTTGCCTCGAAGCAGCCTTTGAGAGTCTCAGCACTATCAGGAGTCCAGTGTTTTATTGTGTGAACTTGAGGGGGTTCTTGCTTCAGTTTCTGGCGATAGTTAGGAAGTAGATGAACCACATTGTGGTCCGATCGCCCAATGGGGGGGGGCGGCACCTGGAGACATACACATCAGGAATATTCCCGAAGCTGATCACTAATGTCGCACCTGTTGAAGTCGCCTAACACGAACACAGGCTGGTCCGGTGATCTACTGACCACCTTATTGTAGCTTTCGGCTATGCGGTCTGCTGCGGACGTGAAATCCGGGCCAGGCACGTACACACGTATGACTGTAATTTGTCCAAACTCTCGAGGAAGATAGAGTGACCTGAATGACACAGTCAACATCTATCTCGTAGTGTTTAGTGTTGACAGTCTCTCGCACCGTAAAGTTCGTTGACCATTTGTTGTTTACCAACATGCAAAGACCACCTCCTAGTTGTTTATGGGTTTTCTTAGAGTCGAGGCCAATAGCAGTATACCCAGGCAAGTTCATGTCCGAAACATCTTCCGTAAGCCATGTTACTGTGAAACAGAAGAGACTGCACCGGCGCTAATCACCATCATAATTTGTCAAAGCCAAAAGTTCGTCCATCTTGTTTTGAAGGGAGCGCACGTTTGACAGGGTAATAGCGGGTAGGGGTAGCCTGCAACCTCTCTTTTTCAGCCAGTTTCGAACCCCACCCCTCGATCCCCGTTTCTTCTTCCTCTTTGGTTTAAAGTTCTGGGTCACAGCACTCCAGTACACATCACCCCAGTCCACATCAAGACTGGGGGCTGGTGTATCAACATGTTGAAAACTCAAGAGGTACTCACGAGAGTGCAAAATGGCGGCACCTCCAGTATCATTCGATGTCACAAAAGTCGCTCGTGCGGGTCTCAACGCGGGACACATCGCAAACCACACAGCTGCACCCTTCACAAACGTCCTTGCATTCATCCTTGCACAGTCTTGACGCGATGATTAAATCCAAAATGTTAGTAAAACAACAAAACGTGAGATTCCAGTGAGAGCCACGAGGTCGCAAACGAATAGCGCCCCTTAGAGCCATACGACTAATAGTAATCCAGTGTTTCTTGCAGTCGTATTTCCCACAGTTTTGGTCTGTCGACGAGTTCAGCAGTTTCGTTGTGTTGATGAAACCTTTCCGCGACTTCAGTCTGCTTGCAATAGGCACGTGGTTGTGTAGCTGGTATCTTGCGTCTGTCGCCTGCATTGATCTTTCTGTGCGGTTCGCAACATTCCGCCTTATGTCCGGAGGGAGCCATGCCAGCCCGCAGGTGTAAGCTGTCTATGTTGTAGGCTTCAGGCAGCCAGTTGTGATTCGGCAGCAGTCATGTAGGGCAGGGTTCAGTTTCTTTGCCTGTGTTGATCTTGCCCATACAACACATGTATTCTTGGCAGTAGAATAACAAAGAGCAAGGCCAATGGATCTTAGAGTCAGTGCTCTGCTTCCCCAATTCGAGTTTGCAAGTTTGCAGATGATGTTGTTCCGTGCATTTACTTTCTGTTTCGCTTTACAAATGTTCTGCCAAGGTGGACACCAAGAAACGCTTGTGTTTCCATATAAAGTGCCATTCTGTGTAAAATGTTGTTCGCGCTGAGCATCTCTGTTCCTCAGATTTAAGCATATTGTGTACTACGTCAGTAAGATGGAGGTCAACATTCATCTCTAGCACTTTGGCGAAGAAGTGTCGGTGGTTGACGGTGTCGTATTTTGGGTTGTTTGTTTGGTGTGCATCCATAAAGTAGCAGTTGATGAGCAACTTGGTTTGTTGTAGTGTTATGCTGCTTTGCCTTTCTTGGATCGTTGGAAAGTTTTCGTATCGTTGCCCAAGCCTTCTTGCTACTGTGTGTTGTTCGATTAGAGTATGCCATGATGTACGACTTTCCTCTGATATGGTGTTCATCATCTATTCTCTTGCCTATACGGTATTCTCGGCCAAGCGGTCTGATTGGTATTTGTGTTTGTATTGTTCATACATTTCAGCTGACTCGGGCGTCAGACCAGTGATGTAGTTTCTCCTACATCCACGGGGGATGTTTATCCTTGCAGCCATGTCTACGGCATTTACAAATTAGTAATAGCTTTCTGCTGTTGGCGGAACGTTTTTAATGGTTGCATCTAGGTATTGTGCATAAACTTGCCAGTTTGCATTTTTCAGGTTGACACGTCGACAAAATGGTACGGTTTGTGATCACTGCATTCAATGATACGCCAGTGGGTTGGTGTGGGGAGTGCGGGACTGGCACCATCACCATTCAATGATACGCCAGTGGGTTGGTGTGGGGAGTGCGGGACTGGCACCATCACCATTCAATGATACGCCAGTGGGTTGGTGTGGGGAGTGCGGGACTGGCACCATCACCATTCAATGATACGCCAGTGGGTTGGTGTGGGGAGTGCGGGACTGGCTCCATCACGATCTTGTTGGAGGTTGTGGTAGAATTGTAGCTATCGAGTTGAGTAGCTGGCAGCTCCCTACCTAGGTAGTGAATAACACTATCGCCGAAACCATCTCCGCTGCACAGTGTATATTTATTTAAGATCATAGTGTTAAGAAAGTGTGTCCCATGCGTACTATACGGGCATAATTATACATAGCAAGTAACCTGGCGAAGAACATAGCACAAGGTACAACGTTTTTCATGAACCCATAAAAGTGCCTATCGAATTTGATAGCAAATTCAATGTCTATAGTATGCAAAGCTTTCTTGAAACGTAGTTTAAATGTTGAGTTTACAAACAGTTCAGGTAATCTGTTCCATGTCGATACAACTCGATTAAAAAAAAAATCGTTTTGTTATATCAAGTATAAAGGGTGCTTTGTCAAACTTAAATCCGGGACCTCGAGTCGAAATAGTAGTGTATAAAACAGGGTTGTTGCAAGATATGAGGTTACTTTCAGACACAGTGACGTGTCCATGATATTAAGACATATAATAATATTATATGCCATGATCATTCCATTATAAATACGGCGGAGATCAAAACTCTTCCGTTTCAGATAGGCGCGTAAAGAACCCTTGTACATTCTAGTCAGTCATGCCCACATAGTGGCGGATTTACATGTAGGGGTTCCATACTATGGAGCAATATTCTAGCACAGGGCGGCCAAATGATTTATATGCGCTACAGAGAGCATCAAGCATCTATCAGTATGAAAACCGCGAACAAAATATTTATTATGCTGTAAGCTTTGCAACAAATAGAGAGAAGGCGAACGAACAAAACAAGTGGAACGGTGGTTCTGCATGATTTCATTTAAAGGGCCCGGCCGCCGTCACAAGTGTGTGCAATGTGCAATATGTGAGTGCGTGTGTAGGTACATGCATACATGCATACGTGTGTGCGTACGTGCGTGCGTACGTGCATACAATACATAAACATATACATGCCCACATGCATGCATCCACACTTATACGCATAATTACCTACATGAATGCATAAAAACATACATAGTACGTACATATATATATATATATATATATATATATATATACACGCACGGACGTACACTCGCACATATGCACCGACCGACCGACCGACCCACCCACCCACTCACTCACTCAATCAATCACGCACACACGACACGCACACACGCAAGTACGTACGTACGCACACACGCATGCACGTACGCATACCCACACTGACGATGTTTGTGGTTTTAGCAGATCCCCGATTGTCGTCGCTCGACCCGCTATCGACGAGACGACGGGTTCAATTTGGCTGTCGATGTCGCTACGGGTCGATGAACATTACGGGTAAAGGTCGCTACGGGTCGATAGACAGGCGTTTATACATGGCGAACAGGCAGTCATGTTCGGCTGTCGTTTGATTACTCAGTGGTATAATGCAATGATACCAGTTCGTTCACAGTCATAGCGACAAGTACTCGACAGGGGGAGAGGTCTTCGCAAATTGTCAACTTGAATGACTCGACTTACACGTGTGGTACCAAGCACAACGTAACATGTCGAAGAAGGTGAGTGAGTTATGGCGGATCGTCAGCTGTCAGTGCGTAGCAACTATCGTCTTCACTTCATTGGTCACTCTCTGACACTCGCAATGTGCTACCGTAGTCCACCCTTAGTCCTTTCCAAGACGTCTAGGTAACGTCTGGGGGGGGGCTACCGGCAACAACGTGGGGCTAATGGCACTAAGTAATAATTATCCGTGTGCCAACACTTCCTGGCTGTTCCATTAAATGTACAGCCCCCACGTTTATTTTAAATAAGAAAATAGTCGTATATATGGTATGCATACTTAAGGAATGTCGAATGTTTTATTAGAGGGAAATTGTAAAAAGTATCTTAGCTGTGAATCATGTGATCTACATTCTCAAATAAAATATTAATAATGTTAGCCTTTCACTCTATGTGTGAAAGTTATATTGGGTCTTGCTCACCTTACACAAACCTTATGCATATCACTTCCTTTAAATCTCAGGGCAGTGATCTCTCCACTCAGTGTGTGAACATTAGATGTGGCTACAACTTATTAACTGACACATAGAAGGCATAAAAGTACCTTTACTTTTCAAAATAAATGTAAATAACAAGTATTTGTTGACTAGTGTAGCTTTAGTTATTAATGTGATAAACAGTTGATTAACACATGTTATTGTAAAAATTAACACTAGAGCGTGTGTGTGTGTGTGTGTGTTAAATAGCATACCGCGCCACAAGCTACTGGCACTCAATTATTACACATCCGGGAGTACTGGGACTTGGAATACTGGCATGACGTTCTTCTTTCTGGTGCCATTTTTTTCACATATTTATCTTAATTTATTTATATTTAATTTATTGTTACGTCTCAGCGCAAACATTCATTTTTACATCCTATGTCCAACCACTACTGTTCCTTTTGTTCTCTTATACATTGCTTCTACCATCCTGGCTTCCGCTTCTGGCACTCCCATCC
Organism: Lamellibrachia columna; assembly: GCA_963662155.1. Taxonomy (NCBI): domain Eukaryota; kingdom Metazoa; phylum Annelida; class Polychaeta; order Sabellida; family Siboglinidae; genus Lamellibrachia; species Lamellibrachia columna. The sequence goes on along the minus strand of OY759262.1, from coordinate 47,272,070 downwards.
ATCACCGTTACCACCCCTCGGCATCGTGTAGAAAGCCTTTTCGAGGTAAACAGATCCTATTGACATTGTATTACCTAACTTCTCCAACCTCTTCTCTAACAGTTGTCTCAGTGCAAGCGGTATGAGACGTTGTCATTCTTCCCTTTTTAATCCCTCTAGGTCTATGCCTAATTCTTGATCCACTCTTTTCGTATCCTAAATAACTAAAGGTAAAGGTATCTTGTTATATTCACCACGGTCTGCGGCCAGGTACATATTTATACGGATGAGTGAACTGGGACAATAGGACTTCGAACCCCGGTCACAGCAGTTGAGAGGTCAACGTTATTCTATGCGCAACAATTTATCTGATCGAGCTTAAAAATAATTCAACCTTTTATCGCGAACACTAGTAAAGGACCGGTGTAGATTGGATATCAGGAAGTACTCGTTATCATAGAGGACAATCAATGAATGGAACAACTTATCTGCAGATTGTGAAACTGCTAGCAGCGTGAATAAGCTTAACTCTCAGGAAGGTGGATTACACCTAAATAAATTTTTATTGGCTTCCTTGTCCACTTGCCATCTGGGTCTTTGCATTGGATGCCAATCTTGTTCAATCTTGTATCATCAATATATTAACACGCTAACTTTGGGGGCCACCTGGCCTTATCTCTTTTCAGGTGCCGAGGTCCACTTGCCTATTCCTAGGTTCGCTCGCACTGGCCTCTAATCTACTGATTGGCAATGTATTAAACAAAACAGCGCAGTTTTTACTTACGTGGTTACTGCTCACCCGATATGATTTTCTACCTGTCGGAGAAACAATGGAAACAGTGGACGAATTGAGTAGTGAGCCACTGTCCAGGGGACGTTACTGTACCTTCTTTGCCGGAAAATATCGGATGTAATGTAGTAGCTTTATATTAACTAGGCAAAATGCCCTCCCTCCGGACGCTAAAACTTGATAGTTCGTGTTAACCAAATTCCAGGATACACAACATTATAACATATATATCATCTATGCCCTGGTACTTGGTGCTGCCAATCAATATCTCTCGAAATTACGAGGCAATATTGGCATTCATATTAACGTGTATCGACGCATTGCCCATGTATTACGTAACTTCGGACAATCGAAGAAACTACGCATGACGTTGTCAACAACTGTACACAATTGATCGAGTAGCGTTGCGGACAAATGTACGTAATAACTAGAAACGGCACTTAGATATTGTTCGTCGAAAGGGTAATAACGGGGGAATTAAAAAAAAAAAAAACTGGGACGACCCGACCGTGGGGTCGTAGATGACCCGAACATGGGTTCGTAGATGACCCGACCGTGGGTTCGTAGATGACCCGACCGTGGGGTCGTAGATGAGCCCTTGAATGGTTGGCTCATCTTGAATGGTTGGCGCCCGATGATGCAAAGCGTCTTGTATGAGACTGACACGGAGGAGCACAATAATATTTTAATGTGTCTAGATAGAAGTACGCCCTGTACATATTTTTCGACACGATTTTCCAATTTATTTGAGTCACGTTCTTGCATCTTTATTTCTTGTATTTCTTTGTATGGCTTGGAAGGCTAGATAAGAAAGAATACACGTTAAAGGTCGTTGCCGCCGGCAGATGCTGCGACGCACAATGGGAATGCAACGACGTGAACCACGTGGAAGTGAGAAAACGAACGTGACGACGACAACAGGAGATCGGTGTATGAGGTGGACCGGTGTGGAAGTTGGAAGGTAGTTGACAGACCAGATTGCATTATTAATGCAAACATTTGATTATAAGAAAACTGGACCATAAAAGAACAAAGACTTCTTCGCAGCCACCGCCATCGTAGAAACTGGAAGTACAGTGAGAGGGAGACAGATGAATAGACGAGATGAACTGACATCACTGCAACATCAAATGACGCAAACATGATTATCGTGATACGATCTTGATCGGAAGCAATGGAAGCGAGGCGTGATTTTGCCGACTAGCGACGCAGTACAGAACCAGCAGTCGCGATGACAACAAGCCGATATATTTTAACAGTTATAACACCAAAATGGAATGCAAGATATAATGCGCGTCTTGTGACTTATCAGGGGGCATGACGCTGGCTGCACAGTCTGTCACGCGCAGACATGTAATTTCTCCGTCACTTGTCTCCGTCACTTTGATTTAGCCTATAAAACTCCGTCACTACTATTGGAATATCCGTTACTTGAAGTTCAACAGAAACAGATTACCAACATTGCTCGCCTAAAGACAGGCCAGTCGGTTCATAGAATGCAATAATACATATTAGTAGCAGTAGCAGTAGTCCATATGTTTTAAAACCATTCCTTCTGTAAAGTTGCGATGACCTTATCAGAAGGGGTTGCCTCTCGTGAGTTGGACATATCTTGGAAAAGCCTATGGTGAAGGGAGGCCTCTGGTAAACAGGTTGTGATGGGGGCCTCTTAACGTATAAGAGGGGAACCAATGTATAAATATGCCTCTATACCGGGGCTAGTTGTAAAAAAGACATATTTGAGGATAGCTGTTCAGATTGTTACTCGATCGAAATTCCACGCAAATAAAACGTGCATAAATAAATGCTGAATTCAACACACATTTGCGAAATTATACGTTTCATGAGGTCTCATAAAGCATTACAATTTACCCTGATATGTGGCAAGTTGTATCAGTCAGCGGGGTAAATTGTAACATATAAAATTTTACCATTGGGGCAAACTTTAACCTACCAATATAATACATTAGTGGCCTTATGCTATTTTTAATACTTGCGTATAAGACTAAGTAGGTCCTTCCTAAAATAGTTATCTAAAAAGAAATATCTACGACATCGTGTAAACACTGTAATGAAGAGCATTGTGCTAACATTAATGATTACAAAAAACAAACCAAAACACTCTTAAAGGCCTACGCAACAGTTATAGCATACTATGTATGAAAAACAATGTGCACACAAACCGTTAACAAGTAGACTCTGAGAAGGTTATTCATATTATAGTTATATTTCTTTCAAATTGCGCAGTTTTTAACCTGGTCAATGGAACCATATTGAACTTACCGAAGCTAAACTAGCACGTCACTCATCGCTCATCTCAAAACATGTGTCTTGTCGTTGAGATTATTTTAGCTGTGCACAATTAGACGTATATTTAAATGGTAGGATAATGTTTGGGTTTAAGCAACCATGCATTCATCAACCATCACTAATAACCCAACATTAACATTATGTGAAATAACACATTTACATGCTACTTATTGTGGCAATAAAACCATTGTCATCGGCTAAACATACGACAGTACTTGTGGCAATGTCCCTCGTACGACAGTAGTTGTGGCGATGTCCCTCGTTTGCATGTTACAAATGTCCTCCTCTGAGGAACAAGTGCAGGAGTACGCCACCTCGCCGTGTTGCTGTTGCTCTCGTCTTTATCCCTGAAGTCCAAATTGAGGCTGGTACCGGTCGTCGATTTTTGCTTTCCTGTCTTCTTCGTCACTGATCCCGTTTCATTGCCGCATCCACCAACCGTCTCCACCCCCCCCCCCCCGCCCCCCCCCATCCCTCGCTCTCATTCTCCATTCCCTCTGACAATGCAAGGGTGTTGTGTGTTACATATCGACAGTCAAAGGACATCAGTGCCATGGTGTTTGCCAAACTCGGGTCGGACTCGCAGCTACTGAACATTCGTGTGATTTGCGTTGACAACGAGCTGGAGACAAAGGAAGTAAGTAGAAACACAGTAAATGTTACCTTTTGGTTGCCGTCTTGATATCCCACCAATGATAGCTTCAGATAAAACAAACCCGGATGCACAGCTGGATTATTTAATCAAATTATGGACCCCAAAGTCAATGAGACTGATGTGAATGACAGTGAGTTGATCTACTCAAGCACTCAATTTAACGTAATTGTATAACACGTAAATGTCAAAGCATGGCGGAAGACAGTGGAGTGCAATAATATTTTTAGCGTTGCTTTACGTCGCGTCTAGCGTCGCGTTTTGAGCGTGCGACTTCGTCTTTGCTTCCGTAAATAGCTCTATCATTAATTCAAAATCCCGTTGATAGGCCTACCATTCAATTAATTCAATATTCCGTCCTTGTGATAAGCAGCTGCGAGCTGTTGTAATGATTCAAATATTATAGTGATTATGCGTTTAGCACAATACAAATGATATCCCATTAGGTCGGCTGATAAACGCATATCGGTGAAAATTCGACATTGCTGTTAAAAATGCGCCTGTTAGTCTCTGTGATGAAGATTTTACATGACATTTTATGCGATGTCATCGCAGCTGCTACGCCTCTACTGTGTAAAGAGTGGCTACGGAAATCAAGTGGGAGACGAACCTTTCGTCCTCTATAATAATGGGAAGGGGATTGACGTATCCCTCGACGAATTGCAAGCATGTTGGCATGTTAATGGAAAATCAAAAATGGTGAGTAGTTTATTTTGGAGGTCTGAATATTTGAAACTGTCAGTTACTGAAATGATATTAATTAAATAATAAAATAGCTTTTTTCTTTGATAAAAATGGTTCAAACGCGCATGATAGCCGTGTAATGAGGCTGTTTAGTGCTGATATATTTTAACCTGTTTTAATATAATGTACAGGACTCTATAATAATTTTTTATGCATATTACGTCAGCAACTAGGCCACAGAAACCATGGTCTCCTGCACTATGTGTATTTTTCCTTCGGACACAAGCTTTGATGCCAATTTTGTGTGCACAACTTTGTAAGGACAACCAGGGATCTCCGTAATCGCTTAAAATTAAGCATGACAAATCACAACATAAACAATGACTTAGACACAAGCTTTGTGACAATTATTACTTGGTTGGAACACAGGATACATGCAGCACCGATTAACTGCATCTAAGGTTTGTTAGTCGGTCGCGTTCAGCAACAAACTACTCGAAACATTTTCATTAGCATCACCCGTTACGTTTCTTGGTTTGAGCAAGGTCACCGAAAACCCGCACAAAATACGTAGAAGTATAAAACACATGGCGTCGCCTAGAACCAGGAAGGTGGATGCTCTGGATGAGGGCGTACTCTGATGCAAGGCTACTAATCGTGCCACTCCGGATTTGAGTTTTGATGAGAGGTCACGACAGTGCAGCTGCTGTCGGTCGCTGATTGGCCACTGCCCTAAAATCGCAGCCAAATGTCGGTCAAGTTGTGACCAGTTCCAATTTCCCGAATCTTGCACTGCGACACTGTATCAGTCGACAAATTGGGCATTTAGTCGCTCGTGCAAACCGGCCCAAATAGTTGTCCTGCTTAGGATCGCGGTTATGGTTCTATCTTCGTGTTTCAGACGCTGTCATTTAAGAAGGTGTGGTGCAATAGCAGACCCAGCTGCGTGTTTGACGTCACTCCTTCTGGTGACCTTGCGAACTATTTCAAATGTGTGGTTCGCGTTGCACAACAGGACGGCAACGAAGAAGACCAGGCTGCAGATATCGAAATCAGACACGAACTGAGGAAGGTCAGTGGTTTGGTCCCACAGGTTACCACTAGGGTCCGCTTCAAAACTATGATATGTCACACCAGGTGACTGATGATGATGATGATGATGATTGATGATGCTGTGTAGTCATAATCTCAGTTAGGTAGCTGGCGTCTCTGTAGTTTCTCTATAGCCACGTCACTCCATGATCTGTCCAATGTTTGATGTCAGCCCATCCATTGTTACATATCAGTTTCTCTATAGCCACGTCACTCCACGATCTGTCCAATGTTTGATGTCAGCCCATCCATTGTTACATATCAGTGTTCTTCTACCTCTTCTATTTTTTCCTGGCAGTTTCCCTTCTGTGCTGCTAAGCAGACATGGGAAAGTTAACTAAGTTAATTAATTTAATTTAATTAACTCAGATATTTTCAAATTAAATTAAATTCACCTCACACATTTATCAGGTCAATTAAATTAAATTAACATCCCAAATTGTTCAATTAAATTAAATCAACAATTAACTAACAGTACCTTTGAATCACTTATTTAATTTTAAGAACAGCGATTCGAAGGTGCTGTCACTTAACCGGCATCGTTCTACACGGAACATCTTTCCAGCTACACTAAACAGTCTTTTTACCGGGGCTGATGTGGCAGGGATAGCAATGTAGCACTGGGCTACCTTAGTCAAGTTCAGAAACTGATTTTGGGCCACTTCCCAGTAGACTAGTGGGTCTGTGGCCATGTCGACAGTGGGCTGACGAAGGTAGTCAATCACTTCTTGCTCTGTATTGCTACTTGGGTGGTTAGTATTAGGCACTGAAACAGGCAGGTAGCTCAATACGCGACTGCGATTGGCTGGAGGTTGGCTGGTAGGATGAAACGGATCGTCACCATCTGATCACCCTGCACTAGATATGTCGCCTCTTCGAATAGCTCCAGCACATTGAGCATATATCGAAGGGTAATTCTGTCGAACTGTGTCAACTGTGGCGCTTGAAGCTGACTCGGCTTCTCTGCATCGCAGTCCAAGATGGAACGCACCATCTTCACTTGTCTGTTCCACCGTGTAACATTTGCCGGTTGAACACGGAGCTCATCGTGAAGAACGTCTGTAGCAACGGTCGACTCGCATGACTCACGATGCTACATACCTCTGCCAGAGTCTTTTTTCAGGTGATCTGCACCTTTCAATGCATCTTGAACGACCAGCTGCAGTGTGTGAGCGAAACACGACTTTTGTTGTGGCAGGTACTCAAGCAGTCGTCTTCGTCATCTCCCTCCTCCTCCTCCTCCTCCTCCTCCTCCTCCTCCTCACTCTCACACTCATTGATGCTGTTGTGCTCACAGTCCTGGGAATGCAGTCTTCATGGTTGTGGCATTGTCTGTGACTATGTGTGAAACGTTCCCTGCAATGTGCAACTGTTCCACATTTTCCTGGAAGTGCGCAGCAATGTTCTCAGCTGTGAGACGACCGGACAACCTCGTGCAGGCTAGCAGACAATGCTCTCACATAATACAGATGTAACATCTGGCTAGGTACACTCACAGTTCAGATTATTCACTGGTTGACACTATCTGGACATTGAAACTATTTAAAAAAATGCCTGGACCTGACTAGAAGCTTTCTTTGACATTGGTTGGGTGAACTTGGGTCACTGGCTGAGTGGCTGTGTCTAATGGGTACTATGATCAGCAAAGCTAATTCTTACTCATGACAACAAGTCAGTGGCGGTCACCACCGGGTTGCATCAGATAATATACCCAAGGAAAAAGTTAATTGAAAGTTAATTGTGATTTTTTTCAATTAATTTAAATTAACCTCTCCCAGTAAAGTTAATTAATTCAATTAAATTAATTTGGGATTTTTTGAGAAAGTTAATTGATTAAATTTAATTAGCTTAATTGAGTTAATGTAATTAACAAATTAACAATTAACAATTCAAATTAACCAATGCCTTCTGCTAAGTGTGTGATGCTTTTTAGAAAAGCCGTATTGCCCAGTTTTTTCTCTTTATGGAATATAACAGACATTCTTCTTCCTTAACCTTGACGTTATATACGTTCCTCTTCCTCCTGGTTGAGGGTCCAGAACTCACTCAACAACGCTCCAATCTAGGGAGTATATATGCCATTGTCTTATGTTACCTATGCCACTGTTTATTTTGAATTTCAATACGGAATTACAATTAATTTAATGGCACAGACCAGTTAAAATGTCGTTCGATTGTTTGCGTAATGACTCTAAATCGAAACTGGTTACGGCCGTAAAGAGTAACTGCATAATGCTTGCTGGGACAGGAAAACACCGACGAGGTGAACACCGTGAACTTGCTTCGTGAATGTGTCGACAAGATGATGGAGCCTCGGCCCAATAGTCGCGACAGCACGCACGGCTTCAGGTACGATGGACATTTCTTTGCGATACAATATCCAACGTCGGTAGATTTGATTCGCTCTGACTGCACTTTACGGTGGTAACAACACACAAACTTAATTTGTGTCATTTACATTTGATACGCCTTATTTGCAAGATGTTTATAAACTATACGCTCTATACACGACTATCGCAATAAAATAAATACGTTCCCTTTTATGTGCAACTTATACACATAATATATGCTAGATAAACATAATTGTTTACTATTGATCCAATCATGCATTATTGTCTCACTACGAAGCATAACAACAACTGCTTTTGTGAGCATTTGCTTTATTTTATTCGGTAGGCGGCCATACAAATATAAGATGGACGTTAAATTACACCCAGACTGGCAGGATTAATTTTCTATTTGGTCGTTAGGTGTCGTGTTCAGTTCAAATGCTGTTGGTGACGTCATTGCGGTTTGCGTTTTGACCGAGGAGGACACAGGACAAACAAATGTCATATACACTTAACATGTAAGAGAGTAAAACATTCAATTTCTTTTAATGCCGGTATTGTATAATACAACAATATATATTGTGCACGAGAAGATGCATAAAACGAAAGTTATGGGCATGTATTGGAATAGTATTTACGATATAAAAAAAATAAATATAATTTTTTTTTTTGCATCACACAGCGAGTTCATAAAGCCGACGACTAAAGCATTCGTCATTCCGCACAAGTTGAAAATGGAGCTCGCCATCTTACTGGACCCAATTGATATACTGTACAAGCGCGACTGGCGCCACCTGGCCAGTATCATGGGACTAGACGACATGATTCCGTCTCTGGACCGCATTGGTGGCCAAACCGAGCTGCTGTTGACTGCTTTAGATTATTTTAATGTCACGCTTGAAAGCATCGCCTCAGTGGTGCGTCACTTTGGAAGAGAAGATGGGGCTGTGACGATAGAGAAATACTGTCAAACTAAGTGATATGTGTTTTCATATTTACAACGGTTTATGTGTTGTAGAAACACAACTCTGATTTGGATATTTTATTTTCCCTGACCAAAGGATGCTCGCATGTCTGACATAAATTTAATTTTTATTTTGTATTTACTTTCTTACTGTGTTATTTGCACAAATTAAATCTACATTTCAGAGAACACATCACGACAAATAGGTTACTTTGATTACTCGGATTTGAAACCAGTTATTGGGATTTGACAAATTTGGGAAACTGTCAGCAAGCTATTGAAATAGGTATGCCACTGAGAAAGGCGACAGAAGGAAGAAGTGAGGCATAGTCGCAATGAGATTTCAACTGAAGGTTTGTTGACTGAAGGGAAAGTAAACTTGTGTATTTGTGAGAAACTCAGCATTAAGCAAGTTAGCTACGAACTTTAAATACCGCAATAAATACTGCAACTGTGCAGTGAGTCCACAGTCTTATAGGGGGATAATTGCGACACGTAACACATTAAATACCAAAGTAAGACATAGCGTAGTGCTAGGACACGTCTATGTATAGGGAGAGACGCCGCTAAATAATATACATAATAAATGTGGATAACGGTCAACGTTGTATCGCTGAGTCATATACAAGCCACATATACAAATCATGCAACAAAACATATGGCGACGAGGATAAAATGTTGATTGACTGGACACTAAGTACATCGATCAGATACTCGGTCCGCGATAAACTCCAGCAACTTCGCAGCGTACACCAGACAGTCGTCACACCCGCCACGTACACGATCCGTAGTCTACGCAACAGCACATAACGGTATGGGCCAGTCTCTACCTACGTACCCTGAATTCGACTGCCAGTCAGAAGGAAAAGGCGTCCGTTGGGCTAAATGGATTGCCTCACCAACGAATGTCTTCGTGTGTCACCATAGCACGGACGACACAAAGAAAGAAAGTTATAATGTTTTCCTATGGGGGCGCAGACCCGAATAACATTTTTGGAATTTGTTCGGCAGAACAAATTACCCCAGAACTGGACACCGATGAAACAGTATTTAGCAAAGTCGTAACTGATATATCGGACTATCTGAGCCTCAAACAAAATAAGGAGTTACAACGTTATTTGTTCCATCACACGAACCAGGAAAAGTATGGGTCTAAAGAGAAATACTACATTCTACTCATGCAACAGGCGGCAATGTGTGATTTCACCGACACGAATGCTGAGATTAAATCGCAGCTGATCGCTGGTAGTGGTGACGAAAGAGCAACTCTCAAGGAGCTGAGCGAGCCACGTGTGACACTGGGCAAGCTGCAACAGTTTGCTAAAACGCTGGACAACATACAGTCTGAAGATTACAATCCGCCAAACAGCAACTGTCAACAACTACGCAGGGATTCGCCCTGGTTGACACACCCGACCGGTTGTCAACACAAGAAACAGACACCGCCATCGTCGAAAGTGAAGTGTCGTCGTCACCTTGCCTCTCTCGAATGGTACGGGTCGCCCGGTGTCGTCTCTTATATCGATCTCGATCATTCGGAATTCCTTGTACAGCACGGGCTCGTACTACAGCACCGGCTCATACTGGACGTTGTCGAACTGCCTCGAAGTCGTTTCTCCATGCTTGCCTTCGACATACCCATGCCGAAGATCGTGCCCGGCTTTATTTCTATCGCCACACGGCAATGTCACTCTCTGCGCTCCTAGTGCTTTTTTCACTCTTCTGTTAATAGTATGAATCAACTTTTAAGGGTGTAGCGTAAAGGCCTACTTCGATTTGAGTCTTTCGAACGTTGTCCTTTTCCACCCCGGTGGTCACCTCCACCCAGGAGTCGGCTTCTCTGACGTACCAACTGTGCGGGTAGTTAATCTCCTCCAGTCCGCACTCCCACTGAACGTCCATAGACGAGTTGCGTGGTAGTGTCAGGTAGCGTCAGATATAAATAAGACGACGTCGTTGCGTTTTATCGACGAATTAGGCAATAGGTAACCGAGAGATCTGCTCAACAGAGCCTCCACAGGTTAGAGTCGCCGTGGCCTCTCGTCGGAGTGTAAATGCTCACCACGATGACCGTGCACAAGACGACGACTTGACACAGAAAGACGATCTCTGCCTTGGGACATTCACTACCACAAAGGTGCCAGCGCGAACTCCTGCTTCCGCACTTGCAACGTAACCAAGTAACACTAGTGTTGGCATGGGTTTCGAAAATTTAACTTGGCATGTCCATACATTCACCGTGGTACCAACATCTACTCTGGTCACATGATAGGCAATTATGTCCCCATTTTGCTGCTTTGTTGCAAAGAGGACATGGATATTTGATTGGAAGGGGCCCTGTGTTTACCTCTGTATCACCAGCGAGGAGCAGGATGACTATAAGAGATGTTGAGTTTTTGTTTCAGTAGTTTTCGTAAGTTATGGCTCAGTGCACTGAAAGCGCTCATGGTACTGGGGAGGTACTTTTAGGGTACTGGGGGAGGTACTTTTAGGGTACTGGAGGGGTACTTTTGAGGTTATATGCTGATAACATGATAACTGGGTCTTCATAGATCAGATTTAGCATTTGTATCCAGTGGGGAACAAAATGTTGGGAGTACAAGGCACATGAAGTGTCATTGTTGCTCTTGTGTAAAGGCAGTGTTGAGGTACTTATATTTGATACTTGTAGATAAATCAACAATATCACTAGAACAGACAATGTCATCTGATATGGTTCCATTTTTGCAGACAACACTATCAACAGGAACAACAGTTCTAGTTTGGTCTTGGAAGTATTGTAGTATTACCGTCAAAGTTGCCAAAAATGAGTTACCAATATGGGTAGATATCACCGTAGGGTATGATGACAGGAGACTTCTTCAATTCGGGTCTACTTGGTACCTCAGCTTGGTCTATTACTTGGTGCACAGCTGACGCCAGCCGCGGGAAATGACGAACCGCCGCGGGAAGCGTAACAATACGCACTGCAGATATGAGATGTAAAACGCCACAGATCGTGCTAGAAGGTGTCCACAAAAGACCCATATCGCAGGATGGTGTGTGGCAAGAACATTAAAAAATGTGATACCAGTTTTGGTAGACCATTACAAGATGGATAGCGAATACTTGAGAGAGAGAAAAACAGAGTAGGTACAAGACACATCCGACACCCTGCACACGCGCACGACATTATTAGTACCATTCACCCGGTCCAGTCAAGCGTCACACAAATCGTCATACGCACACGAGCGAGATCGAGTTGGCCACCAGGCTGGGGAATAACCTGGGATTTTTACCTGTTCCTCATTGGAACATTTCGACGGAATTTGGAGTAGTTGTCATTGTGACGTACAGAGAGGCAGGCAAATAGGCAGGCAGACAGACAGACATACAGACAAGCAGGCAGGCTGAGAGCAGGCAAACATACATACGTACATACATACATACATACATACATACATACATACATACATACATACATACATACATACATACATACATACATACATACATACATACATACATACATACATACATACATACATACACACAAATATACAGGTAGATAGGCAGACAGACAGAGAGATATGCAGACAGACATACATACGGACAAACAGATAGACAGGCAGCCAGGTAGGCAGGTTGGCAGGTAGGCAGGTAAGCAGGCAGGCAGGCAGGCAGGCAGGCAGACAGGCAGGCAGGCAGGCAGGTAGGCTGGCAGATAGGCTGGCAGGCAGGCAGGCAGGCAGATAGATAGGCTGGCAGATAGGCTGGCAGGCAGGCAGGCAGGCAGGCAGGCAGGCAGGCAGGCAGGCAGGCAGGCAGGCAGGCAGGCAGGCAGGCAGGCAGGCAGGCAGGCTGGCAGATAGGCTTGCAGACAGGCAAGCAGGCAGGCAGGCAGGTAGGCAGGTAGGCAGGTAGGCAGGCAGGCAGGCAGGCAGGCAGGCAGGCAGGCGGGCAGGCGGGCGGGCGGGAAGACAGATAGGCAGGCAGACAGGCAGCCGAAATACAGATAGTAACCCGCGTTAGATAGTAACGCGTTGCTATATTAACCAAAGAAAACGCGATGGTATATCAACCAATGATAACTCTAAGATATTATAACGAGAGTAACGATAACTGTAAGACAGTAAGGTGTTGATATATGCACACATATATTGGACTGGAGTCGGGAGAATCTTGGTGCAGCAGTGGCTTCAATTTGGTGCAGTGAATTTTCTGAAGAAAAAAACGTGGAATATTGATAAGAATAAGTTTTACTATTTCTATATATTATACATAAACCTATTATGGACATATATTTGGCTAACGTTTTTGTTGACATTTAGTCAGAGGCACTATTTTAGAGTAAGTTAGTCCCGGACTCCGGCAGGGAAGTCAGCGAGCGATAATATGGTTTCTTTATAGTTCGAGAATTAAGTTAGCATATCAAATTGTCAGATAAAGTTTTAATATTGATTATAATAACTATTACTGTTACACATATCTTATACATAAACTTGTTAAACACATATATTAAGATACCGTGTTTTGGGTAAAAGAGGCAGTATTTTGAAGTAGCTATTCCCGTAATCAAATTCAGCATGTGATAAAGGGGTTGTTTACAGTTCGTGAATTAAATTGGTGTATCAAACTATCGCAAATTAAAACCTACACAATCCAGCCTAAAGTTTCTGTTTGAACGCAGAAAACAACCTTATTCAAGGCAAACGTAGCAATCTAAATAAAACTAAATTCTATGAAGACGCCGTGCAAACGGCAGGTAAAGGCCACCAGGCATTTAATATGCGGGAGTTGTAGCAACTGGGTGGACTTCGTTAATTCCTGGTGTGAGAAATCTGAGCTGAGGTTCAGGCGGATAGTTTTAGTTTTTAGTGTAGGGGATGTGCAAAGATGAAGGAACCAGAGGTGGAGATGGAACAGCTGAGGCAGTTCGTTGTGACAATCGTGGGAAGGGAATAGGTAGGTTGTGCCAGTGGCTCCGGTGAGGGGACAGTGGATGATAAATTGGGGGAAGACGATTAGATGGATGCTAGATTGAGCTCACCTCAGCCTGGGAGGAGGCTGAGATGAGGTAAAGTGACAGGTCGTAATGAGACAGGACGTAAGGAGACAGGACGTTAGGAGAAGGGACGGGAGGAAACGGGAGTGGCTGAAACGGGAGGGAAAATAACAGGAAAGAAGGAGAAGGGAGGGAAGGAGACAGGAGTGAGGGAGACGGGAGGGGAGGAGACGGGAGCGAGGGAGACGGGAGGGAAGGAGACGCGAGGGAAGGCGATGGGAATGCGAAAGGAACGGAGGCGTCAGAAGTGAAGGCGACAGGAGCACAAGATAGCCAGGAGACAGGAGGGAAAGGTGGCATGTTGATGATAGAGAGGGAGACGGACAACAGGCTGCCAGGTGAGATGATTGCAAGACAGAATGCGAAGGAAGGGATCAAACGCAGCAGCTACTCCGTGTTAGTCATAGAAGGGGTGAGGAGGAGACCGAAAATGTTTGTGGGGGACTCGATGGCGAGCGCTAAATAAGGTTGACGACATGGTGGGTTGCTTTCCTGGGGCCAAAATGCAGGCTGTTACAGAGAAAATGGAAAAACCATGGGTCCGGGTAAGTTAGGAAATACAGGCAGTTATTCAGAACAATAAAGCAGAGATAATTATATCAGGTATTTTAGCAGTAATGGGAAGGAGGGGTCAGGAAATTCGAAATTGCCGAAGGATAGTCCAGCAGCTATGTAGGGAAGAGGAAGTTGGATTTGTGGGGATATTGTGGTGGGAAGGGTGATATAAACAGTGGCATGGATAGCATAATAACTATTTTTGGTAGATAACATTGTTTAAACTAGAAGCGCAGGGGGTTACTGAGAGGTGTCTCAAACAGGAAAAAAGGCCACTAGTACATACAAACCAGAAGCATAACTTCGGGAAAACATTTATGAAGCTGGTTATAAATGCGTGTGTTTAAATGCAAGGTACATAGTAAATAAAAAACGAAATAAAAATTATGGTAGAAGATATTGACCCTCACATCATTTGTATAGCCGAATCGTGGGCCAACAAAGACATACTAGATGCTGTATTAAGGCTGACAATATATTAATGTTGAGGAGAGATTGAATAGAAAGAAGGGGAGGGGAGTTATTTTATAAATTATAGAATCTATTCAGGCTTACGAAGCTGTTTGGTGCAATATAGTTTCAGGAAATTCAATATTAACTATTAATTTACCGAAGTCCAAACATAAATAATAATAATAATAAGTAACTTCTATGGCGCCTGTTTGTTCACGAAACTAAAAAAGACAACTCCAGAAATTGTAGCTAAGAAAATAAAGCAACGAAGGATAATAATTCACCTGGCGTGAATGGAATTCCTCCTAAGCTACTCATGGAAACAGTAAAACAAATCAGCCTATTTAGGGTAGTTAATTGTAACTCCACAAATGATAGCTTATAAAATAAAGGCAATGTAGGATAATAAATCACCTGGAGTGGATGGAATTCCCCCTAAGCTACTCATGGAAACAATTGAACAAATCAGTATTCCAATTGCAAGAGTGTTCAATTTGTCATTAAAACAGGGAGTGGTTCTTAGTGAATGGAAAGAAACACACACTATAACATTATTTAAAAGGGTTCGATAAATAAGTCAGTTAATTACAGACCAGTAAATTTAACATTAGTAATTTGTAATTTCTTACAAAGGTTAATTAAAGACCATATGGTGGATTTCCTTTTTACGCATCAATTAATAAATTCATCTCAACATGGATTCCTAAAAGAGAGGTTAACAAACATGTTATTTTGTTTTTAAGAAATCACTAAGTGCATAGACGAGGGATCACCAGTAGCTATTGTCTACTTATATTTTCAGAAAGCTTTTGACAATGTGCCACATCAAAAATTACTACTTAAATTAAAATCCCTTGGTATCGGGGATGGCGTAATCGACTGGATAGAACAATGGCTGACTGACAGAAGATAGGGTGTTGTAGTAGATTGAGAGGTTTCAAATTGGAAATAAATTTTGAGTAAGGTATTAGGGCCTTCATTATTTTTAACACACATATATATATATATATATATATATATATACATATATATTAAGAATAATTAAGAATAATAAAGGCCCTAATACCCTATGGCCTTTATTATTCTTAATATATATATATATATATATATATATATATATATATTAAGAATAATAAAGGCCCTATATATATTATATATATATATATATATAATATATATAGGGCCTTTATTATTCTTAATATATATATATATATTAAGAATATATATATATATATATATATATATATATATATATATATATATATATATATATATATATATATATATATATATATATATATATATATATATATATCTATATATATATATATATATATATATATATATATATATATATATATATATATATATCCATATATATATCATATATCAATGACTTGGACGATAATATAACAAGCAATGTACTGACATTTGCGGATGAAACAAAAGTGTTTAGAAAGGTTAACAATGATGGTGATAAACAACATTTACAAAACGATCTAGACAAATTAGTTAAATGATATGATAAATGGGAGATGTTATTCAATTTTGGGAAATTTAAATGCCTACACACAGGACAAAGGAACTTGGATGTAAAGTATAATATGGGAAATACTGTTCTAGTTACTACTGTAAAAGAACTTGATTTAGGAGTAAAAAGTGCTGCTATGACATTTTCAGAGCAATGTAGTATTGCAGCTTCTAAGGGTAATCCAATTATTGGGTTGATTAGCAGGAGTATAACATACAAGGAAAAACAAGCGAATTATACCTCTGTATACAGCAATAGTTAGACCTCATTTAGTTTACTGTATGCAAGCGTGGATACCATATCGAATATAGAACGAATACAGAGAAGAGCAACTAACATTATTCCAGAACTGAGATACCTTAGTTAAAGAATTTGGTTTAACAACGCTAGAGAGGTTAAAAGGAGATCAGGTTGAAGTTTTTAATATATTGAATGGATATATAAATATTGATAGAAAATATGTTTTTCTCTCTCATGATAGATAGTAGAACTAGAGGACATAACGTAACATTAGTAAAGGATCCGAGTAGATTGAATAGCAGGAAGTACTCGTTCTCACGGAGGACAATAAATGAATGGAACAAACGATCTATGTATTGTATAACTGCTATTAGCGTGAGTATGTTTAAAAACAAAGTTGATACATATCTCAGGAGGGCGGGTTACATATTAATGAAACGTGTTGGGCTCTCGATAAGCCATTGGCTTCCTTGTCGACTTGCCATATGGGCCTTTGCCTTGGATGGCAATCTTTAAAATCTTGTTAAAGCGTGTTAAATATATCAACCAATGAAAACACGTAGATAGTAACGCGTTGAAATATCAACCAATGAAAACGCGAAGATAGTTACTCGTTGAATTGTATAGTAACGCGTTGATATATCAACCAATGAAAACGCGAAGATAGTTACGCGTTGAATTACATAGTAACGCGTTGATCTATCATCCAAAGAAAACGCAAAGATAGTTACGCGTTGAATTATATAGTAACGCGTTAATATGTCATCCAATGACAACTCATTTAGGTACGCATCAGGTGGCCAACCAATGCAAGTTTGGCTTTGTTACGCAATATGAACAACACAAGGCGGTAATTTACAGTAATACGTACGAAAATAGCTGTATGCTGGCAAGTGGCAACATACTGGCTTTCGTGTGGCGTTATCTTTATTCAATGTAACATGTGTGTTGTACGTTTTATGTGAATAATCTTAAAACGTTAGGCTCTACAATTCATGAATCCCCCCAATTAATATGCTTCATATTCGTATTATCTGCTTGTTTTATTTTGTTTAAAGTTTTGTTTAAAGTTTAAAATTCACGCAATGGAATGAATTGAAGTGGGTACAACTTTACTTGAAACTGATATACTGTGCTCAGACCGGGCACGTGGCGAAAGTGTTGTGTACAATGAATAAAAAATTGTTCGCTGGTCAGTTGGGTTTACCAGCCTCCAACGGGCAGACATTTCCTAATGCACGCTGAACAGGATGTTGCCAGCGTACAGCTATTTTCGTAAATCACCACCTTTTATTGTTCATAGTGTGTAACTAAGATTAATTTTCATTGGTTCGCCATCTAGTGCGTAGCTAAACGAGTTGTCATTGGGTGACATATCAACGCGTTACTTTATAATTCAACGCGTAGCTCTCTTCGCATTTTCATCTTAGAGTTCTCATGGGTTGAGGTATCAACGCGTTACTATCTAATTCAACGCGTAACTATAACCGCGTTTAAGGCCCTACAGGCCTGTCATAGACGTACGATCAGATTCCCCCATCATCGAAACTCCATATGCACAGATTGATAATGTTCAAACACGCGCCATTCATTGGCCACTAGCTTCTAGACGGGCTAATTCAACAAGTGGCCTTCTCCTGCAGCTTCTTATAACAACAACTCTTGAAAACAACCCATTGAATCAGTAAACCTGCTAAGTGGCTACGTAGACACGAATACATTTGGGCGCTCCTGCTTATGTTCTAAACAAATCACTCGTAATGCTATAAATGAATTATGAAATAATTATAGCTTCATGTTTGTAAGATGTACAAGACGAACATCCATTCATACTTACGTAGGTATGTATACGTACATATATACATGAATGCATGCATGCACACATACACACATAACTTGTCTCAACGATGATATACTAGCAATGCTTTTGTCTCAAAGATGATATACTGGCAATGCTTTTAGTGCCAAATCCCCCCCCCCGTGATCCAGATCCATCACTTTATCTACCACCCTGAAATATTATGTGGTAGCCAACGACAATCACAACGTGACAGCCTCTCAAGTCTTAAAGTTCGTAGCTAACTTCTTTAAAGCCGAGTTTCTCACAAATACACAAGTTTACTTTCCCTTCAGTCAACACGCCGTCAGTTGAAATCACATTGCTGCTATACCTCACTTCTTCCTGATAAATATTTTTGTTAGAAATGCGAGCATTTTAGGTTAGGGTAAATAATATGATATCCTTCCGTATAAAATCAAATCAGAGTTATAGTTATACAGCACATAAACCGTTGTCAACATGAAAATACAGATCACTTAGTTTGACTGTATTTCTCTTTCGTCACCGCCACATCTTCTCTTCCAAAGTGACGCATCACTGAAGTGATGTTTTCAAGGGTGACATTAAAATAATCTAAGGCAGTCAACCGCAGCTTTAGTCGTCGGCTTTGTGAACTCGCTGTGTGATGCAGAAAAAAGTTTTTAAAAAGTTACTTTTGTCCTATGTCCTCTGGCGAGGTCAGGGCCATTGTAACACGGTCAAAACACAAAACGCAGTGACGTCACCATCAGCATTTGGACTGAACGACACCTAACGACCAACCAGAAACTAATCTTGCGGGACTGGGTGTGATTTAGCGTCCATCTTATATTTTTATGGCCGTCTACCGAACAAAAACAAGCAAATGCTCATAAAAGCAGTTGTTGTTTTTGTTGTTATGCTTCGTATTGTGACAGTAATGCATGATCATTAGTTGGATCAATAGTAAACAATTATGTGTTTCTAGCATAGATTATGTATATAAGGTGCACATAAAAGGGAACGTATTTATTTTATTGCGATAGTCGTGCATAAAGCGTATAGTTTATAAACATCTTGCAAGTAAGGCGCAACAAATGTAAATGACACAAATTAAGTTTGTATGTTGTTGTCCACCATAAAGTGCATGCATTCAGAGCGAACCCAACTTACCGACGTCGGATACTGTATCGCAAAGATATTTTTAACGTACCAGAAACCGTGCGTTCTGTCGCGGCTATCGGGCCGAGGCTTCATCATCTTGTCGACACATTCATGAGGCAAGTTCACGGTGTTCACGTCATCGGTATGCTCCTGGCCCAGTAAGCCGACAACCGCTGCCAGACGTCGGCCACATGTCGAACTGTCCTGTTGGAGTACAATAGGATATATTCGCCGCACATGACTTCGTGTCTGATCAATAATTCAACAGGTCACTGCATTATGCAGTTATTCTTTATAGCCATATTCAGTGTCGATTTAGAGTCATTACACAAAACAATCGAAAGACGCATTAACTCGTTTGTGCTATTTATTAATTTTGATTCCGAATGTGCAACGCCGGCGGCCTCGTCGCCGATACCGACACGGCCACCAATAGAGGCAGCGGAGCCGGCACGCCGGAAGTGTAAGACCACTCGGCCATCGGCGACGTGTCAACATTGCGGCACCATCTTCGCCAAGAAAGTAAATCGTCACGTCGCCTATAGCCGTTTCTTGCGAACAAGAAAAAGTAAAAAAAATATAGTATATATATATATATATATATATAAATATATATATATATATATATATATATATATATATATATATATATATATATATATATATATATATATATATATATATATATATATATATATATATATATAGTATATATATATATATATATATATATATATATATATATATATATATATATATATAGTATATATATATATATATATATATATATATATATATATATATATATATATATATATATATATATATATATATATATATATATATATATATATATATATATATATATATATATATATATATATATATATATAAAATCGTTTCCCATATGTTACCTAGGCCACTGTTTATTTTTTATTTCAATTCGGAATCAAAATTAATTTAATAGCACAAACGAGTTAATGTGTCTTTCGATTGTTTTGTGTGATGACTCTAAATCGCTACTGGTTACGGCTATAAAGAGTAACTGCATAATGCAGTGACGTGTAGAATTATTGTTCAGACACGAAGTCATGTGCGGCGAATATATCCTATTGTAGGAAAGTTCGACAAGTGGCCGACGTCGGGCAGCGGTTGTCGGCTTGCTGGACCACGAGCATACCGATGACGTGAACACCGTGAACTTGCTTTATGAATGTGCCGACAAGATGATGAAGCCCCGGCGCGATAGCCGCGACAGCATGCACGGTTTTTGGTACGTTGGAAATATCTTTGCGATACAGTATCCGATGTCGGTAAATTGGATTCGTTCTGAATGCATGCACTTTATGGTGGACAACAACATACAAACGTAATTTGTGTTATTTACATATGATGCGCCTTACAGGCAAAATGTTTATAAACTATACGCTCTATATAGGACTATCGCAAAAAATAAATACGTTCCATTTCATGTGCAACTTAAATACATAATCTATTCTAGAATCACATAATTGTTTATTATTGATCCAACTAATGAACACGCATTACTGTCACAATACGAAGCATAACAACAACTGCTTTTGTGACCATTTACTTTTTTGTTCGGTAGACGGCTATAAAAATATAAGATGGATGCTAAATCACACCCAGTCCCGCAAGATTAGTTTCTGGTTGGTCGTTATGTGTCGTTCGGTCCAAATGCTGATGGTGACGTCACTGCGGCGGTTTGTGTTTTGACCGTGTTGCAATGGCCCTGACCTCGCCAGAGGACATAGGACAAAAGTAACTTATCATATACACTTACCATGTAAGACAGTAAGACATACCATTTCTTGTAATGCCGGTATTGTGTAACATAATAAGATATATTGTGCATGAGAAGATGCACAAAACAACAATTATGTGCATCTATTGGAATAGTATTTATGCTAATGAGAAAAACAAACATAATTTTCATGTTTTTTTTCTGCATTACACAGCGAGTTTACAAAGCCGACGACTAAAGAATTCGTCATTCCACACAAGTTGAAAATGGAGCTCGCCATCTTACTGGACCCAATTGATATACTGGCGCCACCTGGCCAGTAACATGGGACTAGACGACATGATTCCGCCTCTGGACCCCATTGGTGGCCAAACCGAGCTGCTGTTGACTGCCTTGGAGTATTTTAATGTCACCCTTAAAAGCATCACCTCAGTGATGCGTCACTTTGGAAGAGAAGATGCGGCGGTGACGATAGAGAAACCAAACCAAACTAGGTAATCTGTATTTTCATGTTGACAACGGTTTATGTGCTGTAGAAACACAACTCTGATTTGTTTTTTAAAAGGACGGATATCCAATTATTTTCCCTAACCTAAAATGCTCGCATATCTCGCATAAATTGCATTTTTATTTTCTATTTACTTTCTTATTGTCTTATTTGCACAAATTATTTCAGAGAACACATCACAATAAATATGTTACTTTGTGTATGCGAATTTGAGACAAGTGATCGGAATATTTCAGGGTGGCAGATAAAGAGATGGCTCTGGATCACGGGGTGGGGGAGGGCTCTAAAAGCATTGCCAGTATATCGTCGTTGAGACAAAAGCATTTCATTGAGACAAAAGCATTGCAAATATATCATAGTTGAGACAAATTATATATGTATGTGTGCATGCATGCATGCATGTATATATGTACGTATACATACCTACGTATACACGAATGCACGTTTGTATTGTACATCTTACTAACATGAAGCTAGAATTATTTCATTACTCATCTATAGCATACGAGTGATTTGTTTAGAACAAAAGCAGGAACGCCCAAATGTATTCGTGTCTACGTAGCCACTTAGCTGGTTTACTGATTCAATGGGCTGTTTTCAAGAGTTGTTATTATAAGAAGCTGCAGGAGAAGGCCACTTGTTGAATTAGCCCGTCTAGAAGCTAGTGGCTAATGAATGGCGCGTGTTTGAACATTATCAATCTGTGCATATGGAGTTTCAATGATGGGGGAATCTTATCTGTTTTTTTTTAATACGTAGCCTGGGTGTGAGTACACCATCCTGCTATGCCTTTACTGCAGAGTGTGTGAGTTCGCCACCTTTGCGTCGGTCAAGGTTCGTCTGCTGACGGAAGCAACGGTAATGGAGTGGGCAATGCAAATGCTTCTTAATGCGGTATGGTCACTTCCCGATGCGTTTGCATAGGTGACGCGTCAGATGCGTAGAGCATGGGAATATTTTGTCGCTGCACTTGCACGTGTAACAGTCTCTCGCGTGGTTAGCAATGGCGTCAAACTGGTGACATTGGCAATGTCGACCCTTGTCTGTAGTAACAGTGACGTGTTCAGGGCTTGTTCCAGTATTCCGAGGTTTATCATCACACCGAGCGTTTAGTGCGTTTTGATATCGGGGCGCCACCATGCGGACAGGTTCGCGGTGGCCTCCAACGAGGGTGTTGGTTTTGTTTCCAGTGGGGGTGTTGGCGTGGCCTCCAACGCGGGTGTTGGTGTGGCTTTCAACACATGTGTTGGAGTGGCTTCCAGCGCTGGTGTTGGTGGGGATTCCAACGTGGGTGTTGGTGTGGCTTCCAACGCGGGTGTTGGCGTGGCTTCCAAAACGGGTGTTGGAGTGGCCTCCAAAGCGGAGGTTGGTGTGGCCTCAAACGCGGGTGTTGGTGTGGTTGTCATTCGAGCGCTGACTGAAGCAATGTCTGCATTTGCACTGATTGCAGTGTCTGTAGTTACTGTCTTTGCACTGACTGAACTAGTTTCAATGTGTAACGTCCTTGCACAAGTTTCTGTAGTTGCACAGATTACATTGTGTTTGCAGGCTGCAAGCTTAGTCGCAGCCTTGGTGCTATCAAGTGTTTTTGTTATATTGTGCATTTGACTAGACTATGCATGTCGTGTATCTGTTGTTTTTGTTTTAAAATTATATCACAGGTATGTGTGAAGTCGGGGGTTGTGTTAACGTGAAGGTATTATATTTGGCTAAAGTTGCTTTTGTGAAAACAATTAGAATTTGCAGCCACGTTAAGCTATATCGACGCCGTTTATAATATATGCAGCTAAATCATTGTTTATTTACCATACTAGTGTTCACATTATGCGGACTAATTATACTTGGGCTTACAGCACCTAATATAGTCATCGTGTTTGTGCAAAACATTCGCCTTAAAGAGATCGTGCCATTCACAACAACTCCATATATCCGGCCTCCTTCCCTCTCTCCCTCTCTCATCTCCCTTCCTTCCACTTCCTCCATATCGCTCACACCTCAATATCTCTCTCTTTCCCTCCCTGCCTCTCGCCTCTACTATCTCTGTTTTTTCACGCATTCCTCTCTCTCTCTCTCCACCCGGCATCTCTCGCGCTCCCTGTCTGACCTCACCTCTCTCACATTCCCTCCATATATGTATGTCTCCCTTCCTAACTCCATCCCTCCACCTTTCTCACACTCACCGCTCTTCTTACCACAAACGTGCACACACGCAGGCAATCAATGCACGTGCGTGCACACAATATTCATATGGCATATGTTAAACACAGCGTTGCATGCCGACTGAGTATAAGAACATTAGTGGTGTTATCTCACAAAACTCGTCTGCTGCTGACACCGGTATATTGAAGTACGTTAGCCAATACGCCACCATCGTCTCCGCTTTTATCGCACTGTGAATCCCCTTCGCAACATTACTGGTCAACACAGACTTCGCTCCACGTGTCGTGGACATGGCCATGCCCACTGGCAAGGCAAGGCGTGGCATTAATTTTTGGAGTGCTTCTAGGTTAATCGGAAAACGGTAGTATTGCAAAACATTACAATTCCAAGAAAAGATGCTTTCCATCGCGGGACGTGGGTTATCTGGTAAAATGCGGGACTGTCGAAATGCAGAACACATGCATGTATGATCGCTAATTGATTATAGAAAGAAAAAATACAACGCCAAAGCCAGCTAAGGATCCATTACATCCGTGTTGAGTAGATAATGTGATGGAACTGGGGGGCTCTCAAATATGTTGAAAGCTTATTTTATTTTAACTTTCTACTATGCTATTTATTGTACTGTACAGCACAACAGAATATTATTGTATAAATATGGTGCTATAGAAATCAATAAACATTTACATTTACATTTACCTAGACGGCGCCAGTGTATGTCCCTGGAGTACAATATGTAGACCCCAAATATTGCTAATGGGTATCCACTACACAGTTACAGACAGGGAGAGCCGCGGCACTATCACATAACTAGTATACGTGTATATCGATCAGCATCGTATCACTGAGTTATGACTCATAAACAAACTAAACTACACAACAATATTTACCAGATTAGCTTACATAATATGTATTTTCAGTTTACGAACTCTATCAGTCTATCTTTTTTGTTAGTTATCTCATGTTTCCAGTTCACATGAACTCGGCGCGCTGCAGTTCGCAAATGCTCCCTTTATCCCGACAATTTACACAGTTTTACCAATTTCTCCTACTCGGAACATTCATTAAAACATGGCACATTTGAAAGACGTACACCATGCATTTGTAAAATCAATTTTGCTGAAAAGATAAATCTTACGTTTTTAATGCATTTAATGTCAGATCAGATAATCAGAGATTTGTGTCTTGGATATGAAATTCGCTTAATGGAATTCTTATAATTTATATTAGGAGTTTAGCGCACGTAAATATTTTAAGAAACTGAAAAATAGCATAGACTATATGGAGGACACGCTGTTTATCCACTGCTTAGGGAAACCAGGGAGTTACGTTTGACTACAAATATTTGCGTCGTATTTGCACATGCTCAAGCCATCAACAAAGCAACATGTGAGGGAGGTTGAGAGACCTATGTGTGAAAATCATGAAAGCACGGTATTGCGATAAAGGGAATTTCCTTAATGCCAACAAAGACATACGTCGTACTTTATTGCATAAGCGATCAGCAAAGCCTCAGCTAACAGCGGTGGAGAGACTTATGTCTGAAAACCGGAAAGTGGCACATGCGTTTTTCTCCGCAGATACCAAAACGTAATAGAAAGAGGCATTAACTCGTTACATCCCATTTTTCGTTACGTCATATCTTTTACGCGAATAATGGCTGACGGATCGACTCCGTGGACGTTTTGCTTTTACAGTCGTATACGCGGGATCTCCCAATAGGGAATAATACAGTTGAAAGGAGATTATGATAAAATGAAATAAAATGTAATATTTTTTTAATATTGAATGGTTATGAAAATATTGATAAAACTGTTTCCGTGGACGTTTTGCTTTTACAGTCCTATACGCGGGATCTCCCAATAGGGAATAACACAGTTGAAAGGAGATTATGATAAAATGAAATAAAATGTAATATTTTTTTAATATTGAATGGTTATGAAAATATTGATAAAACTGTTTCCGTGGACTTTTTGCTTTTACAGTCCTATACGCGGGATCTCCCAATAGGGAATAACACAGTTGAAAGGAGATTATGATAAAATGAAATAAAATATAATATTTTTAAATATTGAATGATTATGAAAATATTGATAAAACTATTTTTCTTACATAAGAACGATAGAAGAAATAGAGGATACGAAGTAACGTCAGTGAAGGAACAATGTAGCTATATAAGAAAGTATTAAATATCACATAGGGCTATGCGCCAATGGAAAACGTTATCTGGTGATTGTGTGTGGCACGATGGAAACTCGTGAGTAGGCAATAGGACGTCACAACATCAACGAAGGACTAGTGACACTAGCCGAATAGCTATATGGACCGTCAACGAACGCTGTACTACAAGAGCGACGAATTGGTCAGTTGTTTCGCACATCTGTCGGAGTACGCCAATGATGCTTTTTGTCGCCAGTATTGTTCAATTTATGCCTTGAACATATCATGGAAGAAGTGCTAGATAACTTCAGCAGCACGATCTCGATTAACCCCAGAGCGATCACCAACCTCCGTTTCTCAGACGACATCGACTTAATCGTTGGAACAGAGGACGATCTGACAACTACTCCAGAAACAACAGTACGAGCGTACGGGGGTAAGTAAATGTGCACCAGCGGAGACGAAAAGGCGAAAAATAAATTAGCCATTTTAACTTGTATTATGTTGTATTTATGATATAGAACATATCTCCTTACTGGTAATATGAATGGCCGCGCTTAAAGAAGCCGGGCGTCCGAAGAAAGGGAGGATGGGAGTGAAACCTGTGTAAACTCAGTTACGACGACGGTGGAATGGAACAAATGATTTTGTTGTCGGACAAATATTGAACGAAGACTATAGAAATTATCCAAATAGTGCCGAAACCACTGTATAAAATTCCTTTAATTTGAAAAGTAAACTTGACAAAAAGGTGGGTGCGGGTGCCCAGCCTAATGGTACCTGCACTAAGCAAAATTCCCAGGCAGTGCAAACGGTTTGCATCTCGTTGGCCTTTGGTTTATCTTCATCAAACGGACGAAATATCGACAGTTTATCATCAATGCACATTTAGCACTTGTCATCTACAAGGACATCCACGATGTTGAATAGCGCCGAGACGTCCCGTAGCTGTTTGAAGACTTTTAGCGATGCCTTCTTCTGGACTTCTGCCCAGAACACTGCCACGTCATTCAAGTTGTCAGCTTGCGCAACTTCAATGTTTTTTGTCACTGGCTGTGCCTGTTGCCAAGCAACACCTGGTCATCATTGCTGTTCAGTATGGTTACTCTCATCTCATGGTTACCGCTGACCTTGGGGGATATTGTCTCTGTCCCTCCTAGTGTTCCTTACCCTCTCTCCCCTCCGTTGTATTCCTCACCCTCTCTCCCCTCCGTCGTGTTCCTCGCCCTCTATCCCCTCCGTTGTATTCCTCACCCTCTCTCCCCTCCGTCGTGTTCCTCGCCCTCTATCCCCTCCGTCGTATTCCTCACCCTCTCTCCCCTCCGTCGTGTTCCTCGCCCTCTCTCCCCTCCGTCGTGTTCCTCGCCCTCTATCCCCTCCGTCGCGTTTCTCGCCCTCTCTCCCCTCCGTCGTGTTCATCGCCCTCTATCCCCGCCTTCGTGTTCCTCACCCTCTCTCCCCTCCGTCGTGTTCATCGCCCTCTATCCCCGCCGTCGTGTTCCTCACCCTCTCTCCACTCCATCGTGTTCCTCACTCTATCTCCCCTCCGTCATTCCTCAGCGACGACTCCGGGCTTCCGGCTGTGGCTCGAGTAGTTCGCGGCAGCGTGTGTGAGGTCGCCATTTATGTGTCGGTCAAGGTTCCTCTGCCGAACGAAGCAACGGTAATAGAGTGGGCAATGCGAAGGCTTCTTAAAGCAGCATGGCCACTTCGCGGTGTGTTTGAGTAGGTGACGCGTCAGATGTGCAAATTGTGGGAAGATTTTGTCACACATGCAACAGTCTTTCGCTTGGTTAGCAATCGTGTCGAACTGGCACACATCAGCGACACTGCCAGTAGCGTCCTCTGTCTGTGGTGACAATGACGTGTCCGGGGCGTGTATCACTGCCACGACAATGATCCCAGCAACGTGTACGACTCCTAAAGTCAATCGTTTTGAAAGTTTAACAATACTTTAAAAAAAACATTTCAAACATATAAAAATTACGCTTGATCCATCCCTGATGTCTTACCCTAACACAGCAGTAGGCGTCTTCCACCGAATGTAAATGTGACACTGATCGGAATATATGCACACCACCATAGGGCGACATCCGGGAACTGCGGCGTCAACTACAAGCTTGAACAGGGTGATTCCTTCCAGTGTACGAAGCGATGTCCACATGGCTACTACGGCAGCCATTCGCTATCCCTGTGTTTGCCTTGTTCCAACATTACCGAGAATTAAACTCGTGTAGTTCAAAGTCAAAAGGCCCCTACCCGGTTCCAGCGGTTTTGATCGTTGTCTCGTTTAGCGAACTTGCTGTTGTCGTCGGACT
Organism: Lamellibrachia columna; assembly: GCA_963662155.1. Classification (NCBI taxonomy): domain Eukaryota; kingdom Metazoa; phylum Annelida; class Polychaeta; order Sabellida; family Siboglinidae; genus Lamellibrachia; species Lamellibrachia columna. Next base: position 47,243,573 of record OY759262.1, on the reverse strand, counting down.
AATAACAGCGATATATAATAGGTGTACAAAAACTAGGCTCCATATGTGGCGGTAGGTACACATATTAGAAAACGGAAAACACTCAAAGAATTATGGTACAAAGAAATAAGTTTATGACAACAACACTATTCAAGGGTCATACAAAAAAAAACGTAACGCTTTTTTATCAGTGACACCCCACCCTCATATAACGCGTCGTACCGCTGGACAGAACACTCAGAAACTACCCCCATGATCAATGAAATGGCCGAGGAGAAGTTAGAGAAATTGTATGCTGCGTGAACCGACGACCTGAATTGTGATACTGATCGAGTTTTCGGCGGTTAATAAATGCTTTGAATTCTGACAACGATAAATTTAAACGGGATAATTAGATTGTTGAACCTTTTTCAAAAATATTTCAGACATTTGTTCCTATGCATCATGTCATTGTAGTTATCAAGTACGCGCTTTTATATCGATGGGACAATTTATTTGCAGATTGTGTAAATTCTAGTAGTTACAATATGTTTAATATAGAAACTGATAAATATCTGAGTGAAGCGGCTATAATGTGAAACGTTGCTGGACTCTCGATAAGCATATTCCTTCCTTGCTCACTTGCCATCTAGCGTTTGTCGCTTTGGATGGCAATCACGTTATACATTATTAGATGTAGTCAAACCTGGTTACATATAGTTGTTGAATCTTGTTAATAATACTATTGTTAAATTGTGTTGTTAATTCGTATGATAATTCAAACCAAGATGATTAGGTGTTGTCAAAATGATGACACGTTCTCCTTCACCTTCAGTGTTCCGGAGTGCCTGACATACACAAACTTATATTATTCGGTCAAACCATTGTTCCAACAGTTACGCTACAAACAGTGCCAACGGAATCTCCCGAGGTGGTAAATACAGGGCGACTGAATGGTGAACGGAAGGCGAATGGATGGTGATTGCAGGGGAATGAGTTGTAATTAGAGGGGAGTGAATGGTGAGTGGATGTCGAATGGAGGAAATCTGGATGGCAACTGGAGAGGGAATGGAGGGCAAATGGATGATGAATGGAGGGCGATTGGATGGTAAATGGTGGGCGACTGGCTTATGAATGCAGGGCGACTGAGTGGTGACTCGGGAGCCACGTAAAATAACTATTTTCCGACCCCACCACAGGGCGCTCAAAAGTTGGCGCTACTGATCCGATGAGAATATGAACCCCAGGTTTTCCCGTGAAAGTTAAGTTACCATAACAATTGTCTTTAGCATTATTTTGAATAGATATTCCAGGAATGTCTACGCCTCTTTTGGTATATAGCATGTCAAAGTAGGTAGTTTTTTTGACAATTTTAAGATCGATCGAATTCTAGTGAAAATCGTACATATTTCCTACATCGGGTTCTGAAGTGCGAGTTCCGATTTTTACCACAGGGTACCTCTTCAAATGAGTGCCAAACAAAAACTAAGGAATAATGTTTGGTATATAAGATAACAATCTTTGGGATTTATTTGTTTAACAGTTTCAATAATACACGGTTGGAAAATATATTAGTCATGCTAGTATATCTAAACACCGTCTACAGCACCACGTAATATGAATTGCAGTTTACATATGGCGAATATGCATGTATTATTTAAGTTATACTGGAACCTTCTAAAAGTTATAGTGAAATGAATGTTTAATATGTATGCACTTATATGCATCAACACATCAGTTATAGTGCTACATAATATTCTCACAATACAAACATATGGCACCTACTGGGGCAACATATCAATTTGATTATATTGAAAATTATATTGAGCTGTGCATTCCATAAATGCTTTCGCACATTTGCAACTTCGGGATATTTTTTAACACGAGAGCACCTGGTCAATTATATCCATGCTTTGGACAATTCTGGAAATCTTATCCAAATGTATCTCCAAATGTTTTCGAACTTCGTCCGACCAAAGTCTTCTGGGGAAGCCACCCACATTTAGCAAGGTGATGTCAAGAAACTGTCCAGCTAGGATGACCACTACATTGACATCTACAGTGATGACCTGGGCTATCATTGCACCTGTTCCGGAGCGGGCAGAACATGGACAACAATACCAGTGTTAGTTTTAGCCGGGAAAATATTTCTATTTATACAACATTAATGCCTTTTGATATATGGAAGCCTTGGAAAGGGCATGCCTCATGCTGTGCCAGTATTCCACGCACTAAAGGTTGCGACATCACAGCCACGTTCAATGGCAAGGGCATAAGGTCAGGTAGCAGGCCTGGAAATCAATAAGAAGAAATAACAAAGGCCTTCCTTTACCTGGCAAAGCATTTTTTGAGATAATCTAGCTACAATGAATTAAGAGGACAAGTCATCTGAGCAGCGTCAGCGAAGCTAGGATGGATCCCTTCTGTCACAAAGATAAAATTATGTATAAATAACATTGGATCGTTAATGTGATCATGCCACCAACAATAACTATTTATCAGGATGCCTTGCTTCAAAAAATCACATGGTCTGTTTACCAAGGCCGGAGTCTGGATTATCTAACATCATATAAATCCTATGGTGCCTTCCCCAGAAGTCTTTGGTAGGACGAAGGTCAAACACGTTTAGATTTGTACCCATTCGGATTACACTTGGCGTGTCAGGTGCTCCTTCGTGAAGAAAGAATGCTGCAATTGCAAATGTACAAAGGGGTATCTGGAATGCAGTGCATTCTGCAAGAGCAAGTATGACAAAGCATAGTTGCACTGATATGTTGACGTGCCTTGCTTCAGTCGATCCACCGTAACAGTGCCACTTGTTATTTTCATACATCGTCATTTCACTATATGTATTAGAAGATGTTGCTGTCATTTAAATAACCTACATGCATATTCACCATATGTAAACTTCAATTCATATTGTGTGTGCTGCAAATGGTGAATGGTATTAGATATAATTATAATAACATAATAACTAATTAGTGATTATTTCCCCACCGTGTTTTGTTGAAACTTTTAAACAAGTGGATCCAAAAATGTTTTTACATTAACTGCATCTAAGGACAAACATAATAAAAACCGTTATTATTTTTTTGTTTGGCGTCCATTCGAAGTTTTGACAAGTGGTCAAAATCGGGACTCCGAAATCGGCACGCGCACATCGGAACCCGCGTGTAGGAAATTTGTACGTAACTTCCATTTTCACTAGAATTCGATCGATTGTAAACATGTCAAACATCAACCTACCAAGACATGTTACACTCCTAGAATGCCTATGCAAATTAGTGCTAAACACTATTGTTACGGTAGCAATATTTTCACTTTTATTGGTCATATTAACTATCTATGAAGATGTGTCATGCTAAACCCGACCACAATTAAACAAATTATTAATATTTTTACAAAATCAAAATAGTATTTGTATAATATGAAGTGTAAATGTATTATGTATAAATTACTGCTATTAGTCCTGCAACCCTAGAAACTATCCGTAGCACGCATAATGTATCTACTTCAAAACAAAACTACTCACAAACTAGGCCACTGTATTTCGCCCCTTTGTGTTGGAGTTCTAGATTGAACAAGACGTGTTTACTAATTACAACACATTGGACGTTTTATCTTATCTTGGTAACCGCATGGTTGATTTGGCTGATCTTGTAACGGCAATAGATTCGGTTGCTGAGGTATTCATATGCCAGCTACTTCCACGAGTGAGGGTCCGGCCGACAGGACGTAGAAGTAGACCAACACGCGCCGACTTCAACGCCGTTAGGTTCGTTTTCAACCTTGTGATATATATAAGGGGAGCAGCCATATTTGTTGCTGGCCTATACTAATGTAGCATATATTTGGCACACGCATATCGTTCCTGCTGATAGTGGCACGTTGTTCAATCCCTCATACTGTATAAGTATGCTTTAAATGTGTACAGTTTATTTGCATTTGGTTGATAATTTGCATAAAGCTGACGATGGGTCTTCCAAGAAAAGGGTGAATTGTTCAGACAAATGTAGCAATTGTGAAAAGTCTCAAAGTGTGTTTTAGGGTTAAATCTTAACATATCATGACGTAGGGACATTAGTTATAACTTACTGTTTACTCGATATATGGAAAATTAAACAAATATTTTAGCTGACGACGGAGATCAAGAAAGTCATACGGGATGAATATTATTTTTAATGAAAACGTTTCAAAAACAATAAATAATGTACAGTAGTTGCCCAATGCTTATAGCATTAATTACCTATTCTTTATCTTGTATTAAAAGTAAAACGTTTATTTCAGACTTTGGATTGTAACCACATGTATGCACTGAACAAACAATATGGCGGCGTCCATACTGTGTGCATTGAATCATTAATCTGAATGTTTTACCCTAACTGAAGCGAATTTGTCGCTCACTTGAAAACAGTGCAGTTTATGGCTGGTTTCCCAAAAGTTCCAAGAAGCTGCCTGGTACCCCTTTTCGAGCACTGTTGTGCTGAGAAGATAGACGTTTGTCCTCTGTCGGTACTGAGTAGTTGGACCATCGCTGAAGAAGTTAATAACTTCGATACCGGGAAAATGTTCCTCCATGTACTGGAAGACTAGATCGAGGTGCCTCCAAATTGCTGTTGGGTCGGGCTTTGTGCAAGGTGAAAAGGTGCAACAGTTGATAGGCTCATCTAAATCTCCAACATAGAGGACACCAGTGTGAAACGTTATTTACTGGTGTGACCCACCAAAGTGGACGCACTGGATCTCACTGGAATATTTGTAGTGTAGGTTTCACAGAAATCAATGTGAATGATGCACTCTGATGCATGCATTTTCTTGCGTTCACGACATACACAAAACTGGTGACGGATGTTTTACAGGTTTCCCTTGAATTTGCTCAAGCTATTTTGGAATTTCTCCAAGAGATCTTGTTTGCTTTCGGTAACATCTACTTTTTTGGTAATGTTCATAGATCTCTCTTTATCAATCGGTATGGGCTGAACAACAGTGCGTCACTGAGTGTAAGTGACCATCTCATCTTGCAGGAACCCGTTCACTTCGGGCATATTGTGCGTGCAGACTGCACATTCGTCATTCATGTAGGCCTTGTTAGATTGTTCACAAACAATGCCATCGGCGAGGACCTCAACAGTACTTGTATGTAGAATGTTATGCTGTTTCAACTTGTTGGCCATGATGGTCAAATTTTCATGAGTCTTGCATTGGCACGTTTCCTTTTATCTTGAGTCTATGGGTGAACGACCCAAAACGGCCTCATCATGCAGAACAGGGAATACGATTTTTTTTTCTTCTACGATGTTCTTCTAGGTATTTCTTGTGATTGTTCTGAATTGAATCATTCAGCAGGCGCTTCTGCATTTTGACTTTCCTGCGAGGTAGGGTCTGCTTCTTGTCAGGAGTTGATCGGCTGTTGTCAAATAACTGCCCCACCTTTGCTGCTTTTAATTGTTGTCATTCAATAATTGTTTCGCGATGCGCCTGTTGTGTTATATATTAAGTTACCGCTCATCGTTATACATTAACTTTATTCTGGTTTGAATAATTATTAAATGACCTTTACCAACTTACCATCATTCTTTGTGTTTTGTCGTAGCAAACGAGCGCATTAAACATCAGCAGGATACAAACAATCTTAACGTATTAATGAAACGTTTCATTGACATGAAGCGTAATTTATAATGCTGTGAAAACCTTTCGAAATAATTGTCTGTAATTAGTTGCATTGCGATTTTACACAGGCAATGTTTTGCATGGAGTATAGCTCTTTTCGCGTCCTGTGAATTAACTGTATTTGAAAGTGCACCTTTTGACGCGCGTTGTAAATCACAAGAACACTCCGGTATTGTTCGTATTGGTACTGAGTTGTTCAAGCGTATCCGGCCAGAGACCACGATGCTATATTGGTTGGAGCTCAACCTTTTGGACGACAACAAGAATCCCATCACGTTGTCTATGAGCGACATAGCAGCGTGATGGGAACTTCAGGATAACGTCACCAAGGCAAGTGAATGGTAACCAATAGCATAGCCATATCATACTGCGGTATAAAATAAATATTGTTCGATTGCTGGGAAATGCCCCTTCCAGGTTCAGCAAAATAATCATAAGGGAATATCATATACAACGTCATTAACCTAAACTGTGTAAACATAACAATAGCCTTGATTTGCATGTGTGTACTAAATCTATTGATTATCAACTGAGGGCAAGGGGTATTATTCACTATTACTGTCGGGTCTAATATAAATAGTGTTTGTGCATTTTAGTTATTTTATTTCTACGATCGAATTGCGACCGATGCTTTAGCATGCACGACCCTTCAGGTACTCGCGTTTTACGTCGCAGCGGGGAACCAATGACTATATAGATCGCATTAGGCTTTGTCTGGGCCACGTTGAGTCGCCATGTGACTGGAAAACGTGACTGGCGCATGCGCAGAGAACCAGCGCATCGTAACATAATTGTGATAAAATGAAAATAAACTGCACATAGCAAGATTTTGCGTGTTTTGTAGGTGATCGCTTTCACTAAGGTTTGGTGTAATATGCACCCGAGCTGTCCATTTGTGTTGCATTCTACTACGCCAGATGTCGCCACTGAAGTGTCTTGCACCAGTGACGGCGGAACAAGAAAACGGCGATAATAACTCATGTACATTATTTATCGTACGTGGCAAACTGTACCTGAGACTTCGCTTAGCAAATTCGCTCTTATAAGGTCACCCCTTCTTAAAGATTCAATGGCCTTATAAGAAGAGTGGCCCTCGAGAAGTGGAAATTATCATGCAAAAGTATATTTACTACATGGCAAAGCGGCCTTATACGAGGTGGTCAATGTATGTATAAACTGCAGTAGATTGTGGATGCGATATATTTAACACATTGCATGAATGATTGTTTATTTAAATATGTAAAATATTTCACAAATTCATATTTTTTATTCATTCAACCACCTATTGTCATTATAATTCAACAAATTCTAGTTTGAACCTGTGTGATCATATTGAACACTTCCACACCACCAGGGTAGAGTTGTGCTAACACCTGTGCACTCCAGCGATGAACTGGCCGCGTCCTGCAAAGGTACATAAAGTTGGTGCGACTGACATTTGCAACTTTGGGAGAAATTAGAGAAGTTCGCCACCGCTGTAGCTTATTAAATCAGGGAATGGACTTTGCGTACCTTCGTGATTGACACATTACACAAGTACTCGAAGATTTAAACCACTTTCATGGTTATTAGCCGGCACCAAAGCAACCACACCATTCGTCTTGCCGGCCATGTTAACACACCATAGTGGAATAACACAATAGATCGAAACTCCAACAATTCACGGATCTTCTGCTTTCATATTTCAGGACACAGCTAAATTGTTCTTTGTTTGATATATCAAAAGGCCTCGTCATCGTTGACGGAATAAAACACATCTACGAGTACGAGCTTACGATACCTGCAGAGCATTATTGTTCTGTGTCGCCAAATGTTGCTACAGAACCACATCGCCGTGATTTTCATCAGTGTCGAGACGGGAGAGGTCATTGTGGTGGCTTTTCTCAGGACGATATTCTGGTTTTTTTCACGGAGAGTATCGTATATGTGCTGCAGGTTAAGGCGACTGTCTCTCACATAGGTTTGTAAGCCTAGCAGAAAGTGTGAGTAAATCAGAACGACTGGGGACAAACGGCCGTACCGGGGCAATGCCTCTACCGCGTGTTAGAAACAACCTCTACTGAGGAACAAGTCCTAGTTTTGACGTGATGAAAAAAATACTGCCAAGATAAAAAAAAAGGGGGTGCCCGGGCGCGAATTCTGTTTTCCCAAACAGTATATCCATCGCCCCGCCCACTTTGATACACTTTTCACCGTAGCTGTCAATCTACCGTTAAGTTTAAAATTGCGCATGCGCAAATTGCATAAACTGCATTCACACTATCACATCGGCTGTTTTTCTGTCGCTGTTGTTTTCGCGTGCTACATTTACGGAATTTTGGAAGAGAGGTACGTAAATTAATAGATTGCATTATATGCGCTACGTAATGTTGCATGCTTCATGCAAACCCTTTATAAGATAATTTATTAAGCTGATCAGTTATTTGTATTTTTTTTGCTTGTGCGTTTGTCACACTGACTTGGCCTTGCTCTTGCGCGGTGCGATCGCTGCCCTGTCCTTGTAGTGATAACTTATATATAGCATCGACCTTTTTTCTCCTCAATTTTGGCTCCGCAAATATTACCTAATATGTGTACATAATATAACCAACAATAATGGCTGATCTGATGAAAATAGTACAGTGATTTGCTGCCTAAGTAATTAACTAATTCGTTTAACTATCTTGTGAATATCGTGTTTAATTTTAATATAGCAAATGGAAGCTCAGGAGCTCAGGCTTAGCAATCAAATATAATGGTACACCATTTGTCTAGACATAACAAGTAATTAATTAATTAATTAATTAATTTAAAATGTATTAACAGTCCAAGTTTAAATATTTTCACTATGTAATATGTGTTATGAAAGTTGATGAGTTCAGAAAAATATAAAATCTGTATATAATATGGGCATTTTCACAGTAATGAGGGGAAAAGTGTCTCAGGGGGGTCAAATATTGATGGCTAATTTTTTATCCTATTCCAATGTGGAATGCTATATCTAAGTTTATGAAATCCATTAACATTTGGGCAGAATGACAAATTTAATCATTCTGAAAGCATAACAATGTTAAATATATATATATATATATATATATATATATATATATATATATATATATATATATATATATATATATATATATATATATATATAAAACTTTAAAACTTAATCTGCAATAATGTAACGTTGAAATGTACACTTAATCACAAGATAGTTAAACGAATTACTTGATTACTTAAGCACCAAGCTGAGAATGCTTACAGACAAAAATATTGTAGTGCGAGAAAAATGTTTGCTTCTATATTATACTAATGCTTTTATGTTATTTTAGGATATAATTTTGTTCAATTATTTTGAAAACTTATCAATTTGTGATCTAATCATTACTTTCTCATGATATACTTGTGTAAATAAGCATTGTCGTCATTTTCTCCAACGTGCTATTTTTACTTCCTTAATAACATTGGTTCTGAAATAAATAATACGTAGAAACATAATATAATGCTCATTTTCGTCGATTTACCATAAAAGAGCGTTGAACATATTGTACCATAAAGTAAATTTATTTAGCCAATATATATCTTTCAAATGAGAAATGTGCTATAATAGCAGTTTAAACAAATATAACTATAAATACTAAATTACTTCCAAACCGGCAATCAAATAAGCTAACAGCTACACTACAACAGATCGTCAGATTATGCAGAACGATTATGTCAATTAACTCGTAACGCAGAAATAATTATCTAACTTTGTATACTTTATTTATATATACATATTTCCTACAAAAGTATATAAACTTCTTTCAGTGTTTTATTTCTCCTAAAATACCACTACAGCTTATCAATAGCTGGTTGTCACGCATGCGCATATATGTTCCTGCGAGACGACTGACAAAGTGGGCGGAGCTATGTGCAAGGTGGGCGGAGCGATGGATATACTGTTTGGGAAAACAGAATTCGCTGCCCGGGCACCTGAAGGACCACCCTGGATCCGCCCGCGCGCGCGTGTGTGTGTGCGTACGTGCGCGTGTGCGTGTGTGTGTAATGGAAATGATTCGCTTGCTCACTTATCAACTCACTCACTCATTTACTCATTCACTCACTCACTCTCTAACCCGCAACACAAATTACAGATATGCACGATAAACTGGTTGCCGTCATAGTTGAGTGACCCCCGCAGATAATGTTACATATTCACCAGTCAGAACACATTCGCCTTGCGGTGTGCCTGGATGCGACGTAGTGTGATGCGACAGCGACGTTATGTGAAATCACAGAACTGGGGATGCCAAGCGTGCCGGTTAATTGCTTTGGTTCATGTTCGACAACAACAAACACATCAACAACGAAGAGGCAATAAATAACGAATAAATCCACAAACAGCTAAGACCCGTTCAATTGAGTGATAAGGTTACTCTTAACTCCCACTCTCACCATTTCCTCACTCCCACTCTCACCATGTGGTCGGTACGTGTTATTATTTTTTCGTGGCAGAGCTATCCTGATGCAGCCCCAAACAGAGTAGAAGAAGTGGGAATAGCATCGGTCGAAGCGGGAGAGCTATCCTGATGCAGTCCCACACAGAGTAGAATAATTTGGAATAGCATCAGTCGAAACGGGAGAGCTATCCTGATGCAGCCCCACACAGAGTAGAAAAAGTGGGAATAGCATCAGTCGAAACGGGAGAGCTATCCTGATGCAGCCCCACACAGAGTAGAAGAAGTGGGAATAGCATCGGTCGAAGCGGGAGAGCTATCCTGATGCAGTCCCACACAGAGTAGAAGAAGTGGGAATAGCATCGGTCGAAGCGGGAGAGCTATCCTGATGCAGTCCCACACAGAGTAGAAGAAGTGGGAATAACATCAGTCGAAGAGGGAGAGCTATCCTTGTGCAGCCCCATACAGAGTAGAATAATTTGGAATAGCATCAGTCGAAACGGGAGAGCTATCCTGATGCAGCCCCACACAGAGTAGAAAAAGTGGGAATAGCATCAGTCGAAACGGGAGAGCTATCCTGATGCAGCCCCACACAGAGTAGAAGAAGTGGGAATAGCATCAGTGGGCGTAGTGTGAGTAGGCGATGTGGGGATAAACCGTACAAATGAACCCAGCCCCGGTGAAACCACCACAGAAACACGTAGGCATAAATGTGTATTGTGTAAGAAATCATACAAGCCAAACATATGCAAACTAACATGGAATTACTGCAATACCTGCATGTTAAATTAAAACAAACATCAAGACTGCGGAGGGCATCATCACAGTAGCCCAGGTGTCAGTAGCGCCAGTCATTCTAGCCTAAGGAAGTGTAATAATTGAGTGACCCGGTCGGTAACATATAGAGTTAACCAACTCAGTTACGGCTACTGGTTATTTTTGTTTTGACAGCAACGTGTTTTTCGATTAACTGGTCGTCACAAATGTGATTATAGTATAACAATTTCCTCAAAATTAACCCATCTATATCTCAAAAACCAGATGGCGTTCCGCCATGGTTTCTTAATGCCTAATATGCTGGTGTAGCACAAATACTCTGTAATGCAATCCAATCGGCTGTTGATTTGAGTCAATTCCCTGAAGCCTGACTGGCAATAGTCCAACGTTGCTGCCATTTTCAATAAGAGCAGAAGGACTAAAGCTGCTAGCTATTGGCCCGTTTCTTCCTAACTATAGTAATTTACTTGACTTGTCTATCGCCATGAATGTCGACATGAGTGCTATGCGCACTAGCGAGCATTTCTTTGTATGGGTAACCGATATAGATTCAGATAATAATTTACACACATTCAGCTTTGTGAACGTCGATGTTAGTACCGTTCACTCTGTCCAGCAAGCGTCACTCAAGGGACGGGCGATCGAATAGACGTCATGGTCGTCGGTGGGAAATAACCTTGGATTTACAGCTGTGTACGAATTCGTCATTGGAACATTTCAACGGGATTTGGAGTAACGAAGGTGACACGGAGAGGACCCGTACGCAACAGGACAGTCGACAATTATGGACGTGTGGAACCTCCTCGTGTTGTTGGCTTGTGTCACTTTGTCGTATCAGGTGAGTGCTTGGCACGTTGATCTAACACAGTAGTGGCCTGACCTTGGGGATCAAAAACGGCCGCTATTTACTCTTGACGGTCATGTCTCATTGCGCCATGCCGATCACTTGCAAATATGTTTGCATGGTTCTTGCCTTTACAGATCCGGGTCTCAAGTCGACCACAACGTAACCCCTCAGTACACAACAAACGACTTGATTATTTGCCGGAATTATAATTAAGCTACGAAAAGATCATAATGTAATACTTTGCGTAAGTGTACAAGTTTAGTTAAGAAAATAAATTGTCACAGTAGAACGTTGGATACGCAACGACCCATGATTGTCTACGATCTGTTTTTAGCTGAACTGATAGATCAGTAGGTCACGCTGTGTAACAAAATAATGTATGCGGGCCACGTTGTATTATTGACATCCCAGGGATATCCAACTAGTGAAAACTTCCTTGTCCCCGAATCTGGTAAAAGTAGTATGACTCACTGTGATCTTCCCCGACTGTGGGCTTTGAAAAAGGACTAATTACCGGGGCTGTCTTCGTTGATCTATCGGCAGCATACGACAACGTCAACCAGATTTAACCAGATTTAACAAGATTTAACAGGATTGCCATCTCGAACAACAAGTTCCAGATGGCAAGTGGACAAGGAAGCCATTGGCTTATCGAGAGTCCAACAATTTTCTCATCTATGTGTAGCCCGCCCTTATCAGAAATCTGTCAATTCTATTTTTAAACATATTCACACTACTAGCATTAATACAGTCATTTGGCAGTGTGTTCCATTCATTTATCACCCTCTGTGAGAAAGAGTACTTTTCCATGTCCAACCTATCACTGCTCCATAACTAATGCTGCTTTGTGTCCTCTGGTTCTGCTGCCTTCTTTAAGTTTGAAGAACATATTCCTATCAACATCCTCATAACCGTTCACTATTTTAAACTCTTCTATTTGGTCTCCTCTTAGTCTCCTTGTCTCTAGTGTTGTCAAACCACATTGTAATAAGCGACTTTCGTAACTAAGGTCTCTCAATTCTGGAATAATTTTAGTTGCTCTTCGTTGTATTCTTTCTAGCTTGTCTATGTCTTTTTTACGATATGGCCTCCATGCTTGAATACAATATTCCAAATTTGGTATAACCATTGCTTTGTACAGGGATACAATTAGATGTTTCTCCTTATACGTGATAGTTCTCCTAATTAGCCCTATAATTTGATTTCCTTTTGAAGCAGCAATCCCATATTGCTCTGAAACTTTCATGTCAGCACTACATGTTACTCCTAAGTCCTTTTCTTGTGTGGTTCTACCTAGTACAGCATCCCCCATTTTATATTCCTCGTCCATATTTCCATGTCCTATGTGTATACATTTACACTTCCCAAAATTTAATAACATTTGCCATTTTTCTGACCATTTAACTAATTTTTCTAGATCATCCTGTAAACTTTGTTTATCTGTATCATTAGTAACCTTTCTGAATATTGTTGTGTCATCTGCAAATTTGAGTACTTTGCTAAATATGTCATCCTCCAAATCATTTATATATATTAAAAACAGTATGGGGCCTAATACTGATCCCTGTGGTACCCCACTCAAAACAGATTTCCAATTTGAAATCTCACCATCTACTATTACTCTCTGTCTTCTGTGTGTAAGCCACTTTTCTACGACGCTTCCTAGCCAAAGTGCTAGAGATGACCGGCGATCTCCATCTTACTGACCTAGTACACACTATGCTCGAAAACCGGAAAAAACTCCCCTGGACATCAAGCGAACTGTTGCAAGCCGCACAGAAAGAACATCATCAACACCACAAAAAAGCTGAAAAGGTCGCCCAGCGACACCAGACTGGAAATGTGGGAAATATGACTGCAAGAAACATCAGTAGTCATGATGAAAATGGGATTACTACCAGTTGAATCCTACCAGCAGGGTCCGACCAACCGCGGTTCTACTGGAGATCACTGGATTCGGCCGAGCAAAGACGACCACGAGGAGGCGGTGATACATTGACGAGGCGCAGTCAATGAAACGCGACTGCGGGGAAGACTAGATAATGTGCCACCTCATCTGCCGACTACTGGACGGTCCGTGCACAATGATCGACCTGGCCACCTTCACTTAACGGGCAGAGGCATGCGCTCGTGGCGACACCTTGTGTGAAGCACACGTACAAAAGAAAACCGTTCATATGCAGCCATGAATGCATGACTTCAAACTCAGCACCTTTATGAACCGTGATACAGCGACACATTGTTGTGTGAAATACGTAGTTGTAAGACGTAACAGCTACTAACCACCCTCCATGTGAAAGCTATTTCATGCGGTGTCGAACATCGATGTTTAGAGAGCATCCCTTATCCGACCGACCGACCGACCGACCGACCGACCGACCGACCGACCGACCGACCGACCGAACGAACGAACGAACGAACGAACGAACGAACGAACGAACGAACGAACGAACGACCGAACGACCGACCGACCGACCGACCGACCGACCGACCGACCGACCGACCGACCGACCGACCGACCGACCGACCGACCGACCGACCGACCGACCGACCGACCGACCGACCGACCGACCGACCGACCGACCGACCGACCGACCGACCGACCGACCGACCGACTCAACCACCCACCCACCCACCCACCCACCCACCCACCCACCCACCCACCCACTCACCGACCCACCCACCCACCGACCCACCGACCGACCGACCGACCCACCCACCCACCCACCGACCCACCGACCCACCGACCCTCCGACCCACCGACCCTCCGACCCACCTACCCACCCACCCATCCTGATCAGATTACTTTGTGACCAATCAAAACATAGTCGCTTTGTGGCATACCTAAATGCTCCGTTTTTTGAATGATCACAAACAACCATGAAAGTATGCATCAAGTGCGTTAAAGCATTCTACATTATGTTAATGTTTAATTATATGCACAAGCTCTGCCTTGTCAATGTTTTTATACATACTCCCCCCCACCGCCTTGCCCAGTCAAGCGTCAAAGAAGTTCACATTATTGTGCACCACCAGTAATGGTGATTTGCATATTTTCAATACAATTTCTTAACATGAAGATGTATGTCCGTCTCGTTACAAAATGAAAGACAATTGCAAACAGTTCAGGTGATAGTATACAACCTTACCGTACTCCCGTGGTTACTTTATAAGTTTAAATGTTTCCTGGTCAATCTGCATTGAACATTGTGCATTCACATAGGAAATTGTATAATGATAATGGTTACTGAACGCATTCCATACATATGCATAGCATTTCCAAGTGTGAGTCCATGTCAATACCGTCAAATGCTTTTTAGAAATCTACAAAGTTAATCACCAGAAGGGTCTGCCATTCGTTGGATTGTTCCATGATGTTTCTAAGAGTGATACATTTGAAACCAGCGTTTTCTTCCCGACATCCTGGTCAAGCTTGTAGTAGACGCCGCAGTTCCTTAATCCGGGTTATGAAATAAATATTAAGCTGACGTACACGGTTGGTGGGTGGTAGTGTTGTTTTGCCAGCATTGATGTGCGTTGTATGAGAATTTGCTCCAGCATTCCAAAGAACACAACTTTTACATTGATGTTGCATAGCTGGAAATGCTTCATAAATTATATCAAGAATGGTTCCAACGGCGTTTTTATTCACTGTACCAATCTTGGTCGAATGTTTTGCTTCCGACGTCATTATCTAGCGTTACCCTCGTGTTGTACTTGATTTATTTCTCATTATCAAATAGAGTGCGATTAACGACTATGAAACAAAGTTATGTAAATATTTGTACAATGCGTTTGTTAAGTAAAGCGCGTGTCAAAGAAAAGGAACATGTTCTACAAGAAATCAGAAATAAGAGACCACATGGAAATATATACATTTCTCAGTAAGTGGTGGAACAGCGGAAGGCATTGCTTCCGAGAATGAAGGAAGACCGAGAAAGATTGCGTACTTGTCATTCAACGGATTGGTCACCAAGGACTAATGGCGCGGCACCTTAGCGCCCTCTGTCAGATAGGGTATCAAGATATATTCCCCCCGGACATACCCCCCGGACAATACCCCACCAATACCAATATCTCCTTGGACAAAATACCCCCGTGCCATACCCTTTGGGACAATATCCCCCTGGACAACTCCCCCCTCCCGAAAAAAATCTCCAATACAAACGTATGTATCAATCTACATAAATGGTATTTCTGAATTTAATTAATCACCTGGTTCTTTGAGATGAGCCTTTGTGCTTGGGGGTAATTTAAGTGAGGCGTTCAATGAACTCTCTGAGGTATTGCCCACCAATGCTGGGTCAGAGGTCGTCAGAGGTCTTCTGAAGTCGCCGTCGTCGTCCCTCTACGTTCTTAATTTCCAAATGGAACATGTTCCTTAGAGCGGAGGAATAACTGCCGAGGACGAACAACAGTGTCGAGGGATGGCACCGTCGGCTGCATCCAGCATAGGATGCTACAACCCCTACTTTTGGAAGTTCCTCACAAGTGCTGATGAACGAACAAGCCCCGCGAGCTGGTCACTGCACTCAGCTACTGACAGAACACGCACCAGAACATACACATAAGAAGTACGCTGACTGCAGCTTCTGACAGGGCAAGCACCAGAACCTCTAAGCAAGAAGTACGCTGGCTACAGATACTGAGAGGGCACGCACCAGAACCTCTAAGCAAGAAGTACGTTGACTGCAGATACTGACAGGGCAAGCACCAGAACCTCTAAGCAAGAAGTACGTTGACTGCAGATACTGACAGGGCAAGCACCAGAACCTCTAAGCAAGAAGTACGCTGACTGCAACCAGCGCATTGTGAGACGTATGGGTCAGTATGCTGAGCGAGACAACATAGACTATCAGCGCGGTATTGCTTTCAATAGTTGACTCTTATGAAGGCCTGCCGTAAAGCTCTGTGAACTTAGAGCACTTTGGAGTTTGTAGTGAGGAGCAGAGATTCGTGTGCGCATGCGTCTGGGTGGTACGAGTCCGTTACATCGCTCCACACATTTCACTCAACACAACATGTTCACCAACACAACAAATGACCACAATTGGTACAACAACTCAACATAACCCACTGATCACGCAGAAACAGACAAACCAAACGACAACAAACGCAACTAATCAAAACAACGCCCTTTACCGCAACACATGAACCAAAATTTCAAAGATGGCGGACTACCACTGCCGGCGCCGTCCGGGTGAGTTCTTTTCATTTTATCGCTAAGCATTTCATTAGTAAGCTTACTTTTCTTCAAGTCGCCACTGTTTGCATTTGGATCTAACTTTCAGAAAACCATGCTACAAAATGTATTCCAATTCAGATGTCCCTTTAGGAAATATTCCCCTCACCTAGTCCCGCATTCCACGCGGATTAATCTTGGGCTAACGAAGATAATCACCGTCACTCTCCTAATAGCAACGATCATTGGAACATGCCAACGCGTATCTCGATCAAATCTCAAAATTAAACCAAAATAGTATGCCCTAACTTTGAACCCCCGAATTAAATTCCCACCCAAAATCAAATTCAAATCAGACATTGTTACACATCTGTACCTCAGCAGACTGATAGCACTCTCAGGCGACATCCACCCAAACCCTGGCCCATACGGGCGCCCAATTCCAAATATTACCACTTCTCCATCTAGAAATGAGCAATCCATTTCTACCAACACCCAGTGTGACAGTTCCACGCTTACTACCCCAACACTCCACACATCACAAAATGCAGGCTTAATTTTCGCCCCAAACCCCCAAAACACTTCAACCCCCGAACGCCACAAGAAAACCCAAGGAAACACACTTAAAGGAATTTTGATAAACACCAACAGCGTTAAGAGCATAGAAAAAGCAACCCAACTAAAGGCAACTATTCAATATAATAATCCAGACATCATATTTCTAGTTGAAACTAAATTAGATGCAAACTATGCTACATACTCTTTCCTACCACCCAACTATGAGGCCATCAGAAAGGACAGGAATGTCCATGGCGGTGGAGTCCTTATAGCCTTCCGTTACAACATTGTAGCTGAACCCCTCCAAAATTTAAACTCAAATTGTGAAATAATTTGGACAAAAATTCACTTTGCACGAAACAAATGCATATACTTTGCATCTTATTATCGACCCCCAAATGACCACCTCCAATCCCTTGAAGCTCTCCACGACTCCCTAACTAAACTATATAGATCACAAAAAACTCCCCCTAACGTAGTCATAGCTGGAGATTTTAACCTCCCTGATATCAACTGGACAAATCACCAGACCACTAATAACAGCACCGCCAGCAAGCATAACAAACTACTAGAAATAACTAACGACTTTGGGCTGCAGAACATGGTAAACGACCCCACACGCATCGCTTCTGGCAACATTCTTGACCTCATACTCACCTCAAATCCCTCCATTATCATCAACACCCACACCACTCCTGGTATGAGCGATCACGAATCCGTGACCTTCAATGTCAACTTAAACCCAGTTCGCATCAAGAAACCCCCCCACCAAGTTTATAGTTACAAATCAGCAGACTGGGACCAACTCAAAGACGACATAGACAAACTAAATCTTGAGTACTTCGACATCGACCCCAACTCACAGGATATAGACATAAACTGGACCTTTTTCCGCGAACGTCTGACTACCTTGATTAACAAAAACATACCTAGACGATACACAAAAGCTAAAACCCACCTCCCCTGGATAACACGTGAACTAATTAGAATGCAGAGAAGACGAAACAAAAGCCACAAAAAGGCAAATCAAACTGGACTAAACAGTGACTGGGAAAAATTTAAGGAACTCCGAAAGCAAGCTACTAAAGCATTAGCAAAATCCTACAAAGACTATGTTAACAACCACATTGGAGACAGCCTGAAAACTAATCCAAAACGATTCTGGTCATTTATTAAGGCAAATAAACGAGAAAACATTGGCATCCCCATACTTCGAGTAAACGACCAACCAATAATTAATGATCGAGATAAAGCAAATGCCCTAAACAACCAATTTAGCTCTGTATTTACCCAAGAAAAGCACCTCATCCCCCAAATAGCCCCCTCTACTTACCCCAACATCCCCCTTCTCGAAATTGGCATAGATGGCGTAATAAAGCAGCTGGAAAATCTAAACCAGAATAAAGCTACAGGCCCAGATGAACTCCCAGCTAGAGTCCTTAAAGAAACTGCAAAGCAGATAGCTCCCATCATCACCCAAATTTTCCAACAATCATACAACACAGGTAAACTTCCTAATGACTGGCTACAAGCATTAGTAACTCCTATACACAAAAAGAGCCATAAATCTGACCCAGCTAACTACAGACCCATATCACTAACCTGCATCCTCTGTAAAGTAATGGAACATATCATCCTAAGCAACATGTGGAAACACCTGCACAAGCATAACATCATTCTCCACTTCCAACACGGATTCCAGTCGGGACTGTCTTGTGAATCTCAACTCATTGAGACAGTCCACGACTGGATGACTGCTATGGACAACAAGACCCAAATTGACGCAATCCTGCTTGACTTTGCTAAAGCCTTCGACAAAGTGCCTCACCTACGTCTTCTATCAAAATTGACCTCCTACGGAATCACTGGAAACACTCAAAATTGGATCAAATCTTTTCTATCCAACCGCAAACAGAGAGTCTCAGTTAACGGTGCCCTGTCGGACATCACAGATGTCACATCTGGTGTCCCACAGGGTTCAGTTCTAGGACCTGTCCTCTTCTTACTCTACATAAATGACATAAATGGGAACATCAAATCTTCTATACGCCTTTTTGCAGATGATAGTATTATATATCGTAAAATTTCTTCCAAAACCGACCATGAAATTCTCCAAACTGACCTTAGCCAACTCCAAACATGGTCAGACAAATGGCAAATGGAATTTAATGTATCTAAATGCGTCCACCTTCCAATAACAAACAAAACTAAACCCAGCACACACAAGTACTCGCTTTCTGGCCAGCCATTATCCACCGTATCCAGCCACTCATACCTCGGAGTAAAATTGGATTCCAAATTAACCTGGACAAATCACGTCACTGAAATAACTTCAAAATCTTCGAAATGTTTAGGCATGATTAAACGAACTCTTGGCCCATGTAAACCCGAAGTTAAGCAAACAGCGTACAACATGCTAATCCGGCCAAAACTTGAGTACTCTTCACCCATATGGAATCCCCACACCTTTTCGCAAATTAAAAGCCTTGAAAGAGTGCAACACTCTGCTGCCAGATTTGTTAAAAATTAATACAGACTGAACACAAACCCAGCAGATCTAATTACTGCCCTTGGATGGCCAACCCTCGAACGAAGGCGCATTATCAAACAAGCCACTTCTACAAAATTCTAAACAACATTATTGAGATCACCCCCCCTCCGGGCCTACTAACTCGCTCTCGAACCCGTGGACAATACATAGCCCCCAAGTGTCGTATAAATGCAATGGTCTTTTCATTTTATCCCAGAGCCATTCGCATATGGAATATGATTCCATCAAAAATTACCAACATAAAAAACCCAAAATCATTTCAAGAAGCTATTATGGAACTCCCTTTCACCACACCTCCTCACCTAAACTGCCTTTAAAACACAGTGCTCAGCGTAAACTTATCCATGGTGTGGGTATGGAGACTGTCTATGTGTGCATGTGGCAAGGCAGCGACAGTATCCATACACACAACCAACCTATTAAAAAATTTCGTTAAACATCCTATACATAAAATAAATAAAACTATCAGATAAAACCATTTCAGCAACATTAATTATACTAGTCTTTTAATCGAACGTACCACCCACAGCGCATGCGCACAGTCCACCACAAACTCCTGCGTTAGCCCAAGTTTGGGCTGTTTGGAGTAAACCACTTGAGACTTGAGACTTGAGAGTATGTTAAATAAAAATGCTGTTTTAGTGTTATGTTATTGTTGCCTACGTGCAGAGGATATTGTCTGACCAGACCGAGTGAACTGCCAGTCGTGCAAAACAGACTTTGGAAAATTCAGATAGCTTCGTAGCGAACCTATGCTGATATGAATAAATTTTATTGCAACAAAACATTCAAACATTAACATAATTTATACCAGTGTTTCTCAACCTTTTTCATCTCATTGGTTGCTGAGGCCGGACACTTCTAACGACGACTGCCGCGCACACTGACAACTCAATTCTCGGCAACCCGCCATAATCCTGGTGTTGCGACTGCAACACCAGTGGTTATATTTGGTTATGATTTTGTCAAACAGCCAACAACACGACGATGGTCCACATGTCCATGGTTATCGCCTGTCCTGTTTTGTCCTCCCTGAGTCACCTTCGCCGCTTCCAATCCCGTCGACGTTTTAATATTAGGAAATTCTACACACATTGGAATTCCATGGTATTTTACGAGGCGCCGCAGCGGACAAAAGGGTGATGAGACGGCAAATCCTGTCGAGTCCTGCGAGATCGATCGAGTTCTGTGAGATCGGTCGAGTTCTGGCTGCGAGATCGGCCGAGTTTTTCAAGACCGGTCGAGTTCTGCGAGATGTTCGAGTCTGGTTACCATTGAAAATAAGTAATAC
This sequence comes from Lamellibrachia columna, assembly GCA_963662155.1. Lineage (NCBI taxonomy): Eukaryota > Metazoa > Annelida > Polychaeta > Sabellida > Siboglinidae > Lamellibrachia > Lamellibrachia columna. The sequence goes on along the minus strand of OY759262.1, from coordinate 47,222,318 downwards.
CGCAATAAGTAAAATATAATATACTATAGTGATAAAATATAATACAGTAATTTATATGTCATACATTTTCATGAAGCACTCATAAAAATGTATGAAATATAAATTACAGTATTATATTTTATCAATATATGAATTGAATTTTTTTTACAAATGCTATCAATATGAACATTTTGTTAGACAAAGTTGAGAATTAAGACGACAATGTCACGAGACTGCGCGCAGAATATATAACGAATTCAGCGCATCTTTACTGTGAGCTGTCGAGACTTAGCGGTAGAGCGTTCGCTTTACGTGTGAAAGGCCCGGGTTCAATGAAATTAAGCAAACACGAATGTTGCACTAAATATAATTAATAAAATAATAATAAGAACATTAAAAAAGAAAAAATAATATATACCGCGTACTGAACCCGGGCCTTTTCACACGCAAAACGAACGCTCTATCGCTAAGCCACGAGAGTACTCATGTAAAGATGCACTGAATTCGTTATGTATTATGTAGGCCGTCTCGTGACATTGTCGTCTTAATTGTCAATTTTGTTTTTAAACACAGTCACGTTGGTAACGTTTACATAATTGTTTTCCATTCACTTATTGTCCTATTCGAGAATGATTTTATGAGTGAGTCATGAAAATATATGAAATACAAATGACTGTTATGGTAACTTTTAGCCACTTTTATCTGGATAGTATATTATATTATGTTTTTCTTTGAGGAATTACTTCGCTACACATCCTACAATGCTACTTTCATTGGTAACCAGACTCGATCGATCTCGCATGACTTGATCGATTTAGCAGAACTTGACTCATCTCGCAGAACTCGACCGATCTCGCAGAACTCGTCCGATTTCGCATAACTAGACCGATCTCGCAGAACTTGACCACCAATCTCGCATGGCTAGACCGATCTCGCAGGACTCGACAGGTTTCACCGTTTCATCACGCTTTTGTCCGCTGCGGCGCCTCGTGTTATTTCGCATCGTTGTCGCGGCGTCACATAGGTTACTTCTGTGACGCTTGACTGGGCAAGGCGGGGGGGGAGTATGTATAAAAACAGTGACAAGGCAGAGCTTGTGCATGTCATTAAACATTAACACAGTGTAGATATTGTTTCAACACTCTTGACACATACTTCCGTGGCTGTTTGTGATCATTCATAAAATGCCACATTTAGTGTTCTGATTGGTCACAAAGTCTGCTGATCAGCGGGGGTCACCTACGTAAAATGGCAACCTGTTCCTCGCGTATTACTGTAGTGAGTGAGTGAGTGAGTGAGTGAGTGAGTGAGTGAGTGAGTGAGTGAGTGAGTGAGTGAGTGAGTGAGTGAGTGAGTAGTAATTACACTTAAAATGTTACAGGATGCTTGAAATCCATTAGACCTGAAATGCTCAAAAAGACACAAGTTGGGGGGGGGGACAATATCTTACAAAGTGACAGCTACGTTATCAAGAAACAATTTCTCAGAAGCCAAATTGTACAAACAAAGAGTAATGTAATTTCAGTAAAAATGGCCGAAATGTTATTTTATTATTCGTATCTATATACATAAAACAACTAATAAAGTGTCTGGCAAAAAATCAAGGTTTGCTATCCTAAAATCACACGAGTTCAGAAAAAAATTATGTAACGAATTTACAACGTACGTCTTCCGTCGGGGACTCCACTGGTAAGACGTTAAATCGATGCTGATTTCGGGTTTTAATAATGTTCTTTTACAAAAACATGTATTGTTTTTGTTTTTAACATAAAGGACGTGGTTTCAGACCGATGCGCAGTTAGCTTGATTTCAAGGTGGTCACCTACCTTAAGACACGAATGTATACAGTGAACGTTTTTAGACATTTTGTAACACTTCTTGTCAAGGTTGCCACGAGCAGACGTGTCTTGCGCCCCTGTATGCACACACTTGTTTCTCTTCTCAGAGCTGAAGGCGACGACTTCATAGACTTCCATGTGTGCATTACCGCCCACGGCCATTGAACAGACTAGCAAAAATGCCCGTCCACAGGAAGGATTAACTTGGTAGTTTATACGTGACAGTCATGATAGCAATGTTTACCAAATGCCTCAGGCCGATATGCCATCAATACGCTCGAGGTAGTTTAAGGGAACGTCAAACGTATTACCAGAAACAACCGCGTCACGCAAGTGGTGCAATACTCGTTGCATTTTCGAACTGTTGAAGTACGCGTGAATTTAGACCCATGGATACTTGTGTAGGTTGTAGAATAGTAGGACATATTTTGATTGTGCATTGGCCCTCGGTCTGCGTGCTTTCTACTATATTTTTTATTGTGTATTGGTACATCTGCGACCTCCAGCCAATACCTGGGTGCGTGCTTTCTATTATAATTAATATAAACCGACCAGATGGCACTACATACACTCAAACGGTTTACATACCGCAGTATTCGCCACGCGCACGCGTGGTTTCTGCGATTGTTGGAAGTTAACGTTTTACGTAGCGAACATTTAATTTACCATAAAAAAAACTAAGAACCCTTGATATACCGATAAAATACAGGCGTTACGTTTCATTCGTGGGGTCGTAGATTAATTCCTGACCTGAAAGTTTGGCGCCCGAGGTGCAAGCTGTCTAGGAGGAAAACGTTAACAAACATACAAACATATGCTAGCTCCAATATAGTTAGATGTCGGGTGAGCCATTGGTGGATATTACGTAACTGGTGTTTTCTTAGCAACGACGTGTGTCACAATGATGATTTCTCGTAAGGGGTAGTCTAAGAAGGGATGCTCTCAAAACTGCACGAAAGGGATGCTCTCGATACTGCACGAAATTACTTTCACGTTGGGGGTGGTTAGTATCTATTATGTCTTACATCGATGTCTTTCACACAAACGTGTGTTGCTGTATCACGGTTCATAAAGGAGCTGAGTTTGAGGTGATGCATTCATGGCTGCATATGAACGGTCTTCTTTTTGCGTCCCTCGCACCAGGTGTGCACGGACTAACCAAGAGTCGGCAACAGAGGAGGCGGGATATTGTCTGGTGTTCACCGCAGTCGCATTTCATTGACTGCCTCTTGTCAATGTAACGCCACTTCCTCGTGGTCTTCTTTCCTCGGCCGACTCCTGTGCTCAGGCGGTTGAGTGATCGCCAACAGGGCCGTGGTTGGTCAGACCCTGCTGGTAGGGATTCAATTGAAATTGAAATTGAAAACCTTTATTGTCCATTAAATGTATCAGATAAAATGGAAATTTTCCTTTGGGCTCACACTGTTAAGGTATAAACAATAAGACAAATGATTAATAGATGAGACAAGTAAAACATATAAAACATATAAAACATGTTTGTGAGTACCTCATTGCTATCCCATCAATTCAAGTTCAGCACACGCATGTACGCACACAATTGCTCATTTAATCAGCTGATTCATGACTTTCTTGGACATGATATACAACAGCAAGTTCAGACACTAGAATTCCATATGCTTATGGCTGACGGAATAAAAGATCTCTTGTAACAGTTTTTGCGCACCAGGGGCATTCTGAGTCGTCGACCAGACGGGAGAGTTTGAATAGTAGAATTGAGTGGATGAGTGGAATCATGGTGAATTGGAGCAGCTTTCCTTATCAAAATCTGCTGATAACGATCACACAGCTGCAGTTGTTTGATACCAACAATTTTGCCCGCCTGGTTGACCACCCGAACCAGCCTTGCTTTGTTCTTGACAGACAAATTTCCATACCATGACACTAGGTTAAAAGAAAGTACACTTTCAATCAAAGACCTGTACACCAACTGCAGAACCTCTGTGCTGACATTGAAGCTTGTTAATTTCCGGAGCAAAAACAGACGTTGTTGTGCCTTTTTGTATATGTGGTTTACATTGTCAGTGAATGTAAGGTTTTCATCAACAACAGTACCAAGATGCTTGAAAGTGGATACTGTTTCCACAGTCTACCCATTGATCATTAGTAGTTGAGAAAGAGGATGCGATGCACCCTTAACTCGACCACGTCCAAAGCACATATCCTGTGTTTTCTGGGCACTGAGCCTAAGAAAACTATGGTTAAACCAGGATACAAGCATTTCAACATACTGGTAATATTGTGAAAGTGATACTTTTTCTTTAAGACATGCAGTAAGTGCTATGTCATCAGCATATTTTATGAGTTTGAATACAGCATTATTACAATTTATCTCATTTATATATACTGAAAAAAGAAGGGGGACAAGACACACCCCTGGGGAGAGTGTTTAGGATAAGTTCCTTAGACATAACTGAACCAGCCGGCAGGACTGTACACTCAAAGAGTGAGCCTCCCGCTGTCCAAACAGTCAGATGATCATCTCTCACACAGACACGCTCTGATCCAAAGAACCAAGGTGGGGTTCACCTGTAAGACAAGTAGGCGCTGTATAAGTAAATGAGGTTGAATGGTATCAAAAGCCGATGAAAAATCCACGGAAAGGATCCTGATAAAATTCCCAGTAGAGCCTAAATGTTTAGAGACTGTATCAAGCAGTGTTAAGGTGGAATCCTCCACCCCCTCCCTGCCCTGTATGTTAAGATGGCATCCTCCACCCCCTCCCTGCCCTGTATGTTAAGGTGGCATCCTCCACCCCCTCCCTGCCCTGTATGTTAAGGTGGCATCTTCCACCCCCTCCCTGCCCTGTATGTTAAGGTGGCATCCTCCACCCCCTCCCTGCCCTGTATGTTAAGGTGGCATCCTCCACCCCCTACCTGCCCTGTATGTTAAGGTGGCATCCTCCACCCCCTCCCTGCCCTGTATGTTAAGGTGGCATCCTCCACCCCCTCCCTTGCCCTGTATGTTAAGGTGGCATCCTCCACCCCCTCCCTGCCCTGTATGTTAAGGTGGCATCCTCCACCCCCTCCCTGCCCTGTATGTTAAGGTGGCATCCTCCACCCCCTCCCTGCCATGTGGCATCCTCCACCCCCTCTCTGCCCTGTATGCAAATTGCAAAGGATCCATTCGACCGGCCACGGCTGATGTGAGCTGACAATGAAATTTTTTTTCATGCATTTCCACAATACAGATGTTAATGCAACAGGTCTGAAGTCTTTCAAGAGAGTGGCATTTCTTTTCTTAGGTACATGTATAATGGTGGATAACCGCCATAAACGCGGAACAAACTGAGTATCCAACAAAAGCTGGAACAGGCGGGTAAAAGCACTCCCTAACTGAGTGGTACATACTTTCAAAACCTTTCCCTTCAGACTATCTGCCCTGGGGCCTTCCGAGGGTTGACATGTGACAACACAGAAACAACATCATCGTCGAACACTGTGACTGGCAATGGATCAAGAGACTGGCACAGACCATCACATTCGTTTCTGAAATCTTTATCATCAAAACGAGCATAAAAGGTGTTCATTTAATTTACAAACTTCACAGGATCTGGATATTGTTGTGTATTTCTACCCATCATAACATTAAGACCTTTCCAAGCATCTCTTGCATTCATACTTTTTAAATGCTCCTCAATCTGACTTTTGTATTCAAGTCTAGCAGTTTTGGCCTTGGTTCGAAATTGTTTTTCTAGTTCCCTAACTTTCTGTTTATTCCCCTCCAGAAATGCAATCTTTTTTCATTCAGACACTGCTTCTAGTCCTTGCCGATCCAGGGTTTATTATTGGGGTATATGCGAACTTCCTTTGTAGGGATGGTAGAGTCCTCACAGAAGATTATGTAAGATGTGACTGTGTCAGTTAGTGCATCCTGGTCAGATTCACAGCTGTCAAAGAAGACATTCCAATCAGTTGCCTCGAAGCAGCCTTTAAAAGTCTCAGCACTATCAGGAGTCCAGTGTTTTATTGTGTGAACTTGAGGGTGTTCTTGCTTCAGTTTCTGGCGATAGTTAGGAGGTAGATGAACCACATTGTGGTCCGATCGCCCAAGGGGGGGCGGCACCTGGAGACATACACATCAGGAATATTCCCGAAGCTTATCACTAATGTCACACCTGTTGAAGTCGCCTAACACGAACACAGGCTGGTCCGTTGACCTACTGACCGTCTTATTGTAGCTTTCGGCTATGCGGTCAGCTGCGGACGTGAAATCCGGGCCAGGCACGTACACACGTATGACTGTAATCTGTCCAAACTCTCGAGGGAGATGGAGTGGCCTGAATGACACAGTCAAGATCTCGTAGTGCTTATTGTTGACAGTCTCTCGCACCGTAAAGTTCGTTGACCATTTGTTGTTTACCAACATGCCCATACCACTTCCTAGTTGTTTCTGGGTTTTCTTAGAGTCACGGTCAAGGCGAATAGCAGCATACCCAGGCAAGTTCATGTCCGAAACATCTTCCGTAAGCCATGTTTCTGTGAAACAGAAGAGACTGCACTGGCGTTAATCACAATCATACTTTGTCAAAGCTGAAAGTTCGTCCATCTTGTTTTGAAGGGAGCGCACGTTTGACAGGGTAATAGCGGGTAGGGGTAGCCTGCAACCTCTCTTTTTCAGTATGTTTCGAACCCCACCCCTCGATCCCCGTTTCTTCTTCCTCTTTGGTTTAAAGTTCTGGGTCACAGCACTCCAGTCCACATCAAGATTGGGGGCTGGTGTATCAACATGTTGAAAACTCAACAGGTACTCACGAGAGTGCAAAATGGCGGCACTTCCAGGATCATTCGATGTCACAAAAGTCGCTCGTGCGGGTCTCAACGCGGGACACATCGCAAACCACACAGCTGCACCCTTCACAAACGTCCTTGCATTCATCCTTGCACAGTCTTGACGCGATGATTAAATCCAAAATGTTAATACAACAAAACGTGAGATTCCAGTGAAAGCCACGAGGTCGCAAACGAATAGCGCCCCTTAGAGCCATACAACTAATAGTAATCCAGTGTTTCTTGCAGTCGTATTTTCCACAGTTTTGGTCTGTCGACGAGTTCAGCGGTTTCGTTGTGTTGATGAAACCTTTCCGCGACTTCAGTTTGCTTGCAATAGGCACGTGGTTGTGTAGCTGGTATAAAGATTTAACAATATTTGCCATCCAAGCCAAAGGCCCAGATGGCAAGTGGACAAGGAAGCCATTGGCTTATCGAGAGTCCAACAATGTTCATCTACTTATAACCCGCCCTCCTGAGATATGTGTCAACCTTGTTTTTAAACAAATTCACGCTGCTAGCAGTTGCACAATCTGTAGACAATTTGTTCCATTCATTTATTGTCCTCTGTGAGAACGAGTGCTTCCTGATGTCCAATCTACATTGATCCTTTACTAATTTTACCTCATGTTCTCTAGTTCTGCTATCCTTCTTGAGTGAGAAAAACATATTTCTATCAATATTTTCATACCCATTCAATATCTTAAAAACTTCAATCTGATCTCCTCTTAACCTCCTTGTCTCTAGAGTTGTTAAACCACATTCTTTCAGGCGTTCTTCATAACTAAGGTCTCTCAGTTCTGGAATCATTTTAGTTGCTCTCCTTTGTATGCGTTCAAGCGTATCTATATCCTTCTTACGATATGATCTCCATGCTTGTATACAGTATTCTAAATGAGGTCTAAATATTGCTTTATAAAGAGGTATAATTAACTTTTTTCCCTTGTATGTTATGTTTCTTCTAATCAATCCAAGAATTTGATTACCCTTTGAAGCTGCAATACCACACTGCTCTGAAACTTTCATATCAGCGCTTATTGTAAGTCGTAAGTCCTTTTCTTTTACAGTAGTACCCAGAACAGTATATCCCATTTTATAATTTACATCCAAGTTCCCATGTCCTGTATGTAGGCATTTACATTTCCCAAAATTGAACAACATCTGCCATTTCTCAGACCATTTCACTAATCTGTCTAGATCGTTTTGTAAATGTTGTTTATCACCATCAGTATTAACCTTTCTAAAGCGTTTTGTGTCATCCGCAAATTTCAGTACGTTACTTGTTATACTGTCGTCCAAGTCATTGATATATATTAAGAATAATATAGGTCCTAATACTGATCCTTGAGGTACCCCACTCAAAACCGATTTCCAATTTGAAACTTCTCCATCTACTACAACTCGTTGTCTTCTGTCAGTCAGCCATTGTTCTATCCAGTCAGTTATGCTATTCCCGATACCATGGGCTTTTAATTTAAGTAGTAATCTTTGATGTGGCACTTTGTCAAAAGCTTTCTGAAAATCTAAGTAGATAATATTTACTGGCGATCCCACGTCTATCCACTTAGTGATTTCTTCCAAAAACATAATATATTTGTTAAGCATGACCTCGCTTTAAGGAATCCATGTTGAGATGAATCTAATAATTTATGCTTAACGAGGAAGTCCACCATATGGTCTTTAATTAACCTTTCTAATAATTTACAAATCACTGACGTTAAACTCACTGGTCTGTAATTCGCTGACTTATTTCTTAATTCGCTGACTTATATCTTGCGTCTGTCGCCTGCGTTGATCTTTCTGTGCGGTTCGCAACAGTCCGCCTTATGTCCGGAGGGAGCCATGCCAGCCCGCAGGTGTAAGCTGTCTATGTTGTAGGCTTCAGGCAGCCAGTTGTGATTCGGCAGCAGTCATGTAGGGCAGGGTTCAGTTTCTTTGCCTGTGTTGACCTTGCCCATACAACACATGTATTCTCGGCAGTAGAATAACAAAGAGCAAGGCCAATGGATCTTAGAGTCAGTGCTCTGCTTCCCCAATTCGAGCTTGCAAGTTTGCGGATGATGTTGTTCCGTGCATTTACTTTCTGTTTCGTGTTACAAATGTTCTGCCAAGGTGGACACCAAGATACGCTTGTGTTTCCATATAAAGTGCCATTCGATGTAACATGTTGTTCGCGCTGAGCATCTCTGTTCCTCAGATTTAAGCATAGTGTGTACTACGTCAGTAAGATTGAGGTCAACATCCATCTCTAGCACTTTGGCGAAGAAGTGTCGGTGGTTGACGGTGTCGTATTTTGGGTTGTTTGTTTGGTGTGCATCCATAAAGTAGCAGTTGATGAGCAACTTGGTTTGTTATAGTGTTATGCTGTTTTGCCTTTCTTGGATCGTTGCAAAGTTTTCGTATCGTTGCCCAAGCCTTCTTGCTACTGTGTGTTGTTCGATTAGAGTATGCCATGATTTACGACTTTCCTCTGATATGGCGTTCATCAGCTATTCTCTTGCCTATACGGTATTCTCGGCCAAGCGGTCTGATTGGTATTTGTGTTTGTATTGTTCATACATTTCAGCTGACTCGGGCGTCAGACCAGGGATGTAGTTTCTCCTACATCCACGGGGGATGTTTATCCTTGCAGCCATGTCTACGGCATCTACAAATTAGTAATAGCTTTCTGCTGTCGGCGGAACGTTTTTAATGGTTGCATCTAGGTATTGTGCATAAACTTGCCAGTTTGCATTTTTCAGGTTGACACGTCGACAAAATGGTACGGTTTGTGGGGTGATCACTGCATTCAATTGTACGCCAGTGGGATGGTGTGGGGAGTGCGGGACTGGCTCCATCACGATCTTGTTGCAGGGTGTGGTAGAATTGTAGCTATCGAGTTGAATAACAATAACAATAGTGTTAAGAAATTGTGTCCCATGCGTACTATACCGGCATAATTGTACATAGCAAGTAACCTGGCGAAGAACATAGTACAAGGTACAACGTTTTTCATGAACCCATAAAAAGTGCCTATCGAATTTGATAGCAGATTCAAAGTCTATAGTATGCAAAGCTTTCTTGAAACGTAGTTTAAATGTTGAGTTTACAAAAAGTTTAGGTAATCTGTTCCAAGTCGATACAACTCGATTAAAAAAATTGTTTTGTTATATCAAGTCTAAAGGGTGCTTTCTTAAACTTAAATCCGGGACTTCGAGTCGTAATAGTAGTATATAAAACAGGGTTGTTACAAGATATGAGGTTACTTTCAGGTACAGTGTCGTGCCCTGCTATTAAGATATATAATGATATTATATGCCATGACCATGCCATTATAAATACGGCGGAGATCAAAACTCTTCAGTTTCAGATAGGCGCGTAAAGAACCGTTGTACATTCTGGTCAGTCATGTCCAAATAGTGCCTGATTGACCTGTAGAGGTTCCATACTATGGAGCAATATTCTAGCACATGGCGGCCAAATGATTTATATGCGCTACAGAGAGCATCAAGCATCTATCAGTATGAAAACCGCGAAAAAATATGTATTGTGCTGTAAGCTTTGCAACAAATAGAGAGAAAGCGAACGAACAAAACAAGTAGAACGGTGGTTCTGCATGATTTCATTTAAAGGGCCTAGCCGCCGATATGCACCGACCGAACGACCGACCACAGCCACTACAGTAATGCACGAGCAACTGGTTGCCGTCTTACGTGAATGGCCCTTCGCTGATCAGATTATTTTGTGACCAATCAGAATACAGTTGCCTTGTGGCGTGCCTAATTGCTATGTTTTATGTATGATCACAAACAGCCATGAAAGTCTGTGTCAAGTGTTTTAAAGCAGTTTCTAAATTGTGTTAATGTCCAATGACATGCACAAGCTATGCCTTGTCACTGTTGTTATTCGTACACCCCCCGCCCCCCGCCCACCGCCCTGCCCGGTCAAGCGTCACAGATTCGTACACCCCCCCGCCCACCGCCCTGCCCGGTCAAGCGTCAAAGAAGGTCAACTGTGTTACAGTTGCTCGCCGGGGCGTCGCTGCGAAATAATGTGGAATTTCAACGTGTGTAGAGTTTTCTCATAATAAAACGTGGGACAAAACAAGACAGGCGATAACCATGGACGTGTGGACCATCGTCGCGTTGTTGGCTTGCGCCACTTCGTCGATCCAGGTGAGTGTTCGGCGAGTTGTCCTAACGCCGCAATGGGCTGACCTAGGGGTTCAATAGCTGCCGCTTGTACGTGATTGTTACCGTGAGGACATGCATACAGGCAGACAGATGGGTAGAGGGGCAGGCAGGCAGGCAGGCAGGCAGGCATGCAGGCAGGCAGGCAGGCAGGCTGGCAGGCAGGAAGGCAGGCAAGCAGACAGACACACATACATACAGACATACAGACATACAGACTCTCAGCTCTCGGTTTGTTAAGCCTCCTACGTTTCCAGTGGCGAATATGCGGTGTGTGCGTCAGGATGCATCTGCATCGCAGATCAGGGTTTTAAGTCTACCAGAACGTAACCCGCAGAATATAGCAAACGACTTTGTGATTTGCCGGAAGTATAATTAAAATACGCTAAGGTCCTTGTGTACGTGTAAACTAAACTAAGCTAAACTTCATTGTCACAATTCAACATTGGATACACAACGACCCATAGTGTGTACCAGCTGTTTTAATGGGTCACGCTCTGTAGCAATTATGCGGGTCACGCTGTATTTATGCCATCCCGGGTATTCCCAACTGTAGAAAACTTCCTACAGTAGGGAATACCCGACTGTGGGCGTGTTTACTTACGGTACGCTAATAACGAATGTACGCTCTATTTACGTTTCGAGTCAGTTGCCGCTGCTACAGTACAATTGCCCTTTGAAAGCTGCCCCGCACTACTGCGTCGGATTTCCAAACGGGGGCCACCGGATTGTTGCTCCTGAACAACATTCCCTTGTGGCCAGCCTTCTCACACGGCTGCCTCTGTGAGTGTGTTACGTAGGGGAAGGTTTAATATGATGGGACACATTTTAATACTACTAATGCTAATAATAATAAACAATAATAATAGTAATATAAAATAAAATTTCTTCAGCCAAATCCAAATACAAGAATCAATACAGTACGCCACTGAGGATAGATTACTAGACTAATAATCATTTGTCAAGATCAATAAGTCTCTATAACACTAACAGTGTATCAAAAACCTATATTATATAGATTGCTTTGTCTAGTTGGATATCAGACACATGTAAACATGCTTTTAATTCACACATAGGTTATGTGATTATGGGTTAGGGAAATAAATAACAAAATCAATGCGTTGTCCCATCTTGGGACCCTTGCATGGTGCCTAGAGGTCGGGAGAGAGAACGTATCAAGCAAATGGCGGTTTTACTCCCGAAAAAGTCCTCATCCCAAGAACCTCTGTTTGTATTTGGTTTGGATTTTATATAATTATTTTAGATAGGGCCAATTAAACCGTATAAGCTAATCATGTATCCTATATATGTATTAAACCAATTCAAAGCCAACAATTGCTTATACTAGTTTGCTATATCTTGCCGCAATGATAAAACATATACGTTACAACTTGCCCCGCTGGTTGTTAGAACTTATCTTGAACCGGGGTAAATCGTAACACTTTAGGAAACCTCATAAAACGTATGATTGCCAAAAATATGTGTTGCATTAAGCATTTTATGCCTTCTTGAGGATATGCTGGAATTAACACAGTTTCGAGCCGCAATCCTGAAATATGCTACTTTTGTTCCAACAAGCCCCGGTCTCCCTATATAGAGGCTGATTCACTTTTATCCTTTGTCTGTGTGTGTTCTTAGGAACTGTCTAGAAGAAGGTGGTTTAACAAAAAGAGACAAGGGAAGTTAAGAGGAGATCAAATTTAAATTCTTAAAATATTGAATGGGTATGAAAATATTGATAAAAGTATTTTTTTTTTACTCAAGAAAGATAGTAGAACTAGAAGACTCTTGAATAACGGTAATTCTAACAGTCTCCATCAAGCTACTCGCTTTCTAGCTGTCAAACCACGAGGTGGATTAGTATTGGTTTGCCAACTACAGACGAGAAGAGGACATTTCATCTTTCTCAGCTTAAGCGAAACAGTAGTTGTAGGTAAAGGTAGAACAAAAAACGCAGAATACTAACATCTGTCATCGCAGGTTTTGGGTTGCTGCACAGCAGTTGATATTTCGAGACAAATTCTTTATCAATCAATCAATCAAGTAATCAATGCAGCACATGATATGATGCATGAGCAGTTCCCCACAATTAATAGTTGTCCTGGTTCCCTCTCTCAGCAAACAGATAAATGGTGATGACTGTGGCCTGTGTGTAATTTCCAACATGTTGGAATTCTGCCAGCGTGGTTATGATAATTTCCCAGAGGGAGAACTTATATGTGAATTTCAACCGGATGACTTGAAAATTAGATTTTGTTTAACTAGTCA